>KI424090.1:3923-20287 GCA_000473375.1 Anopheles culicifacies | reverse complement strand
TATTTTAAAAATGCTAAAACTTTGATAAAACACGAAAACATGAATCTAAAATGTGTTTACTTGAATAGGTTCATAGGTTGAAATATTAGCGCTGTTACGTATTTTGTGATCGGCCAGTCAGTTGGGGGCGAAGAGGGAACGTGAACGTGTGCCTCATCGGCCGGAAGGAAAAAATTGATGGAAGATTCACAAAATTTCTCAACTTAACGAAACACAAAATACATTAATTTAAAGCATTAAGCGAGCGTCTTTCAAGTAGTTTAATCACGGCATTGTATTTAGCAATTAAATAAATGTGTGATAACATTATTATTCTTTACTCTTATGAACTTTTCTTGTTATCATGAAATACGCGAATGGTTGTATTATTTAAGTTATTTATTTATTTATTTATTTCATGATTACGGCTGCATTATCAGCGCCGCATGCGCTGAGTGAAAATTTCACAAGGCATTTCCTCCTTGAATTTGAAGTAGTATTACGTTGTTACAATCTAGTTTCATTAACTTCTCGTAACTGCTATAATCCATATCCTATCATTTAACATGTGGTGCGCATTGCCTAACCGCTAGGCGTAAACAGAAAATTTGAAAATTTAACGGTGGTTCAAATAACAGTGCTGTTATTGTACACGACTGATTCGGGAGTTACCCTCGAACGTCGGACTGAATATTCTGTTTAGCTGAAAAAATAACTGAACAAAGCTTGACCAAAATTAACACAAGTTTGCAAGGGCAACAATGTAAGAAGAACATGCTTACTTTATGCTGAAGTAATCTTTAGCAGGAATGAAAATGATTTATAATGATATACAAAGCAAAAATAACTATTTTTTTATAGTTTCTACATTAGAAAATACATTAGAGAGTGCTATAATACGATCTGCATCATTTAATGTTTTGGAATACAATATCTGATGGAATGACCCGATTTTAATTTTGGATAGTTAATAATGCCTACAAACTTCTTCAAATATGTTCACAGCAACACTATTGCATCGTAGATTCACTTACGATGAGATTTGAACAATGGATATGGATGTACTAGACCTAACGTTTAGACACACATCAATAGGCGAATTGTGACATACGTTGAATGTTAAAGTTATGCTAAATGATGGTTATATTTCTTAATAACACAATTTTATTTGAACAGAGATGGACTTACACTCTTAATCATTTGAAAAGGTAAATTTTGTGACAAGTACTACAATTTTCACACACCGTTCTAATGAATTATAACTTCTAATGTGAAAAATAAACAAAACCAAAAAAAAGAAACACTCACACAAAACTCATACCAAAAACCCTCCACAAACCAAGCCAGCAATCATCACGTATTGTCTTCGATGCGAATTCAATCGGAAGCAGTGTGCCAGCAATCTTCGACCCTTTAAGGTTCCATCTTACGTCTTACGGCTGCCCATGCCGGAGTCGCACCGAAAATGATTATGCTGTCTCGATTCATACACTCGGCCATGGCGTGCGAAACATGGCAACACGGCAACGAGGCAGAAGGTTGTGTTTAATCGAATGGCAAAATAGACGCATCATTATCAGACATTAACTTTTCTCTTCGATCTTTCGAACCGTTCGCCTCCATCGGAGCTCCAAAAAGGATGCTTCGGCACGGGAGCAAACTGGGCGGCAGCGCAACCGGGCTTTATCTCGAAAGCCACACACGGACAGACATTTGCACCGTGCTTGTCCGTAAAGCGAACGTTCCAAGCGGATGTGTCTCACCGTGTCTGGTTGGTGGTGTGCAGTACACACAGAAGGAAGCAAATCAATGTACTAGGACGTCGCAGGTCAACTGCCTTGCGTTATTGTGCACGATTAGACGGTACGAGGTGTGAGGATTGTGCGGGGCGGGTGTAAGTGTATGGGAAATCCGGAACCCATCGGAATCGACGCCATGAGCAGCAGGACCAATCGGTCGCTTTCGCCTGAGAATAAGAAATCAAAGTCATCATCATTGCGGCATCATACTGCCACCACACGCTAGGCTGCAGCACTTCAGCTAACACACACAGCGTGGCGGGTCTTGCAAAACCGTGCGGGACGATGACACGAGCTGCCAGTTGCGCGTTTTCATGCGCACGATTTGATGCGATGCCATGCCAAGTGGAAACAGCACACCCAACATTGCCGATCCCATAGAAAGGGACCATAGAAAGGGTCTATGACTCTCATGGCACGGGCCATACCTCTGGAACTCGGTACACGGTCCTATCTATCGGTTGCGATACGTACGTATCACGCTTTGCGTATGCAATGATTCGGCGCGTTCCGTCCAAGCCTTCGGTCGGAACCTTGACTAGGCAGGACGTCCGAGGATGACTTCCGTTCGGTGTGCTGCCATTCCATTCCACAAAGCACTGCCCTGCACTGTTAGTGGTGCCTGTCACACTCGGTTTGCCATCGATTGGATGTTTCATCATGAGCGCGAGGCCACCAAGGGAGGGAAAGAGATCAAACAAAACCAACCGGAGTGTTATGTCCCGCTTCTGCCTTTCGTAGATGCTGCTGGCTCATCATTAACACTTCGCGTCACTTCTTTTATGTTTATTCTATTATGTTCGTGAAGTAGTAGGTGCGCTGGAGAATGTTACCATTCGTTTGTTCGAGCAACAACAACCAGCAAAAAAAGGGAAAACAAAATGGCACCCCAGCACATGGCCGGTGGGAATAATAACGGAAGAGGTTGAGGACAGCAGCCAGGGAAATTGCTTTGATGCAAGATTTTTGACATATTCGCTCATCTGAGCTATTAATCTTAATGTCTTGTTCATTTATTTTGTTTTTCCCCAACTTTGTTCACATGTTTTTGTTTGCTGCAAGAATTTGTTTTTATTTTTATTTTCATCTCTTCTTTGTAGTTTTCTCATTTTTATTGTTGTTTTTAGTAATAATTTAACGTTTTTTTAAATATTTGGCACATTCTATGGCGAAAAAAACAATTATTTTCATTGTTGCACCAGTTTTTCCACCCTTTTTCTTTATCACGATACGTCATCAACGCGTCATGTCGTGCGGTGGCTATTATCCTTTCAGCTTTCGACTTTTAATATTCACTTGGCAAACATTAGCACAGCCAAACGCTGGGTTAGAGAAGATAATCACACCAAACACAGCCATATATCTTCCAAAAAATATACCACACACACACACACACCCAGCGTGTGTACAAAGCGGCTCTAACATTAAAGAAACATCCTCCGTCATGCAGCTTACAATAAGTTTTTTTTTTGTGTCATCCCACCATCGCATGCTTCTTATCTTTATGCGACTGCATGGCATGACGCTTGAGAATTCGTGTGCGTACAAATGATCTGTCAAATGCAAACGGTAGCACGGTAGAATAGAAGCACGACCACGTAGGAAACTCACACCGATATTGGGGTGGAAGAGCATGGCAGGGTGGCCAAAAATAGAAGGGAGAAAATAAAAAAAAACACACACACACACAGCGAATGATTCCTTTTTGCGTGCTTTTGTTCGGCAGCAGCCAAGCGTACCGGCAGCATCAGGTCTTGTGCTCATCTCATTGACTACTAATGACAAAAATGATGAATAAATATCATTTCAATCACCCCGAAATAGCACACATTCGGAGTTGGGTTGAGCAAGCAAAAAAAAAAACAACACACAAACCAAATCACATAAAAAAGCAAAAGGGAGAAAAGTATCCTTAATGGTTAATGGTTCTAACGATACATTGTGATGGAATATAGGGGTGAGTGAAATATTAGGGTTTTTTTCCTTTTCTCTCGATGTGTGCACATCTTATCAAAGGCAACAATGTTCAGTGATCGTTTGTGGTTCAATCAATTCAGCTTGAAAGTGCTCGTTTGATCGTGGGATGTTGTTAGGAAAAATAGATTAGATTTTCGATTTAAAATTATGATCTTTTTTTTTATTAAAATTGAACAGAACTAAAATAAATTAAAATGAATCTTTTTATACATGTTTTGTGCTCAACACATTTTATTTAAGCAATTGAAATAAATAGTGAAATAAATGACTGCCACAGAACAATTGTAATAAAATAAAACAAAGCTTGTTTAGGAAACTAATCGATTGTAAATATTTTGTGATCTATCGATTGTGTCACAAAAAAATACCTTACAACTCAATACATCAAATCTTATGCATTTGTTTAGTCATACAAATTACAGCTCTAGTAAAACGGTAGCATAAGAACAGTTTAAATTCCTTCTCAAAAATGTGTATGCTTTATTGCCTGATATGAAATAAATACTTTAAATAAATTTATTAAACTAATTAAGAGTAAATAATATCGCTTTCATTTACTTGAATTTTCACCCTTAATTTGATTATTAAATCATGAAAAATCATGAAACCAATCGTTGTAACCATAATAAAGCACAGTAAAAAATGCTATCGTCTATTAACACATTTTAATAAAAAATCACGTCAAATCTCGGTTGATTTGATTAAGTTTTATTAAATTCTTCAAAGCACGCTTGCATGTTTTATCAGAACTCAAATCAGGTTTTTTAGAAAAAAAAAACAAAAAACTGATAGATCTAGCACTGGAATTGTTGTCAAAGGTTTAGTTATGCTTTATTTTTCCAACATTCTATAGCATATTGAATTTCCGAAAAATATGCTCTCATGTTTATACATTGTTGTTTTACATTTTCTGTAACCATGAAAGCTAAGTATGTTGAATATTTGCCAAATTTTCGCTTTGTTTATCCATTTTTTTAACTCGCTCCTTCAATAAAAATATTTTTTGAAAGGTTATTACAAATGCTTAAGTTATAAAAAAATGTTTAAACGCAATATCAAAAATACTAAAATTCCATGCATGATAAATACCGTATCTTACTCTTAAAAACTGTGTGGCAAATAGCCAACAATGGTTACTAAAATGATTCGAATTTAAATTACCTTTAAAAGATTGTCTTATGCTTTTAGTATGTTCAAACAATTATTGGGCCTTTACAATAGCGGAGAAGAATATATCCGGATATCTTTGTATAGTTTTGTTATGATGAGGAATTTTGCATCTTCAAAAGCAAATCATTATTCATCACTTCTTACTGAAACATCATTTTCAGTTCTAAATTAAAAATAAAACAAACAGATGTTTGAAAAATTCTGCAAATGTTCATGAGGTCATGAATATTTCTCTACAAACAGACTTTGTGATCAAAAAAGGAGTAACAAATCTAAAAATACGCTGGCAGATAAGGAAATGATGTGACAAATCGAAATTGCAATAAAACAAACGTCTAAACAGATATCTATACAGGTATTTCACGAACAACATCACTCAGCACGCTTTTATGACCTATAAACCCTTCAAACTTAGAAGAAATAAAAGCAAACAAGAAAACTTAACCATCTATAAAGAAACGAAAGGTGTAAAACAAAAATATTCAATAGTACGATCAACCTGTGATTACTTGTAAAACCATTGAAGTCCTGGATGATTCTTATAAGTTTTTATTTTTTATTCGTCAAATGAGTTACATTGTTGATGTATAATAAAAACATGAAATTACGCATGCTTGCAACAATGTAAAGAAAAAATAGAGTAAAAGAGAAAATAATAAATCATTTCAAAATTAATTAATATTAAATCAACCGAGAACATTTAGGAAGAATAAAGTAAGTTTGTAAAGGTTTGTTACGGCCCGCTTTTAAAATAAATTTTCAAACTTGGAAACCAGTAGAGTAGAACAAGTTGTTTAACAATATCGTTTAAATTGTTCTTCAACTCAACAAAATCAATGATTGTTTTTAAGAAATTCAATTAAAAAAAAGACACAAATTCAATCTCAAAACAATGAAGTAACTCAATTAAACAAAAGTCAATTGATGGAAAAATTTCAATAACTCAATCTTCCCAAATGTTTTCCTGCAACTCCGAAAATTCCCAACGCATTTTTCCTCACTAAGAAAAAGGGATACATTTTTCTACACATCCGCCCCAAAAATGTCTGCTCAATCGTTCCTGCCATTGTTTACTCGCAAACGGGCTCCATTAACAACAGACAGGAAATTGAGATTAAACTTTCATTGCTCGGCAATGCTATCCGTACTATGCCGTATGCAGAAAACTTCACATCTTATCACAATCAATATTGATAAATCCAATCAAACTTTCACACTACCCACACCTCCCCATCCACCCGGAGAGAATGCTTGACATTCTTTTGTCCTCTGCCGTTGCCGCCGTGTGTGTCCTTCCAAAGGTGCATTAATCCGGCTCGGATGCATGAGCAATGAAAACGAGCGGTGACGTAAAGCATGCTAAATCTTGGCACCGGAACCTCAAACCACCCAGTCACGACCAATCATGCTCGAACGTGTACCACATACTTTGGTTGGATTTTTCCGAATACCCACCCTTTACGTTCCGACTGGCTTCTACCCATCCACCATCTGATTATCTGATTGCAATTGATCGAACGGACGACAAAAGATTCTATGGACGATTGGAAACATTCACCCTAAACCTGGCGGTGAGCGAAGAGTGAGTGGGAAAATTGCAGGAAATGGAAAATTCTTCCCCGTGCCCCTCTCTCTCTCTTTAGAATCCCGATCGAGTACACGCAAAATTTTCCGATCACGTTTCCCACCCATCTAAACTTCACCATATGCTACGCAAATATCGACAGCTTTTCGGGTGTACAGGGAGGACCAGCAACAACAAAAAAACAATCTCCCCAACGATCCTGGCTGCACTTCAAAGCAGCACGAGCGAATGGATATGGAATGGGATTGCTATTGTGCGATTTGTGAAACGAAAAAGCTCTTCCCAAACAACGGCCAAGATATTATTCTTAGACATCTCTGATTGGGTTGCTCTATCCGGGCGGTACGATACACATTCCACAGTGCCAGTGCCAGTGCAAAGCGAGTCACTCTAGAAATTCATTCGTAGACAATTGCCAACAACACACAACAATGGACAGAGAGAAGGAGTGAGTGAGTGAGTGAGTGAGAGATTCAACAAAAAAAAGCTACCACACATGCAAAAAAGGCAAACAAACTTCTTATTTCGAGCATAAATCATTCAAACCATCCACTGCTGTTAGAATCCTGTGTCCGCCCAGCCAGCCCGAATACGCTCTCTCGCCTTTAGAAGCATTTTTGCCCAGAATTCCAATAACGGAGCAACATTTTGGTACGAACATCAGCCGGGAAACTTTGATGCCTTTCTTAAGCACTGCAAAGTTTTGCCGTAGTAATCCTTTACTTAGTTTTGGGGCTCGGTCGCTTTTTTTTTTGTTTTTGTTCGTCTCTTATGTCCAGGCTCGAGAATGGGTTTGCTCGTTGCCGCATCCTCCAAGAGTGTGTGTGTGTGTGTCTTTGCATGAGGCACAATATATCAACCCATTTTCAACGCTTCTGACCTCCGGCTTGGACGCAACTGAACGCACACGTCCTAATCCCACCCGTTTGCTCTAAAGTTGTCCTAAAGCACGGTGGGTCCGATAGGTCCTGAGCTTTGCCCATGTGAAAATCAGCACCTTTGAAACCTCTTTTCCCCGGAGCCGGGGTTTGTTGTACAGCAACCGCTTGTTGGTGTTCCCGCACGCCTGTGTTCATAATTTATTGAAACACACAGCGGCAAAGCATTCGCATGTTCATTCGCACCAACCGTTGACGGCGAAACAGCGAACGGCGCGGTGACGCACCGGTGTTATCAGCACAGACACACCCAACTGGTACCATCACGGTAGTGATGGTGGTGGTGGTGGTGGTGGAAAATTCATTTGGATAGCTTACAGCCGGTAACCTGCGCAACCAGTGAACGAATCCGCGCCACGACTTCTTCAACACGAATGCTGCCCCGGAGAAGGTTGGCCACCTTGTCCGATTTCGTTTCCGAAGCCGGCTGTTTCTTTTACTGTACATCCTTGTTCGCCTATGACTTCGCATTCAGACAACTTATCATACGGCGTTTAAATATTTACTAAATCATGTTTACATTCCGACATACACACGCAAGGCTTGTGTTGTGTTGCTGTGCCATGCCCCGGTAGGATGCGTCAGAATAGGCGCTATCCCTTCCGTCCACTAAAGGCTCGGGAGATAACTAAACACCAGTGTGTAAGAATATTTCTTTTCTTCTGTTGTTGTTGTTTTGCTCACTCACACATATCTTGTGTTGTGCAACTAAATTATTCAATCCACCGACGCTCAGAACTGCATGCTGCATTTGCGTACGGTTATTGTTTAACCACGCTAATGGACAGAGTTGTTTAGAAATTTATGAAAATTTAATTAAATAACAATGTTTACTGTTGGTGGATTTTTTTTGTAAATGAGTTGTTGGAAATGATTGAGAGGAAAAAAAATAAACGGATTATCAAAGGCTGTTATGCATCCTGCACATTTGCTTGGTATTTTAAAGGCATTATTGTTAATTTAGCTCATTACGCTCAAAGAACTCATGAGTTTCGTTCGATAGAGTTTAATTATTTACTTTCGGAGCAGTTGGATAAAATAAAACCACTATCTGTCCACCGAATTAAATGCTCAATATTTTGCATTTTTAACTTGATGACTTAAATACACAAAATACAAAAAAACGTCAAAATATACAGGTTTCCTTATGTTTCATTCCACTACTTTGTTGGTTTTTGATAATGAGATTATGAGAAGATGTTTTTTAACATCAGGTTATACACTACTTGAATGATTTACAATTCTATCCATGCGGCAAAATTACGTCCCAGCACTCTATTTGTAAACAAAATGTAACAATAATTAATAATTATCAATTATAATTAGGAAACGTACATAAAACCCTGTTTCTTCGTTTTCCATTCCTTCATTACTTTTGATATTTTTCCAAATTTTTCATATTGCTGATTCTTTGTGCTAAACAACAAATAACCCTTTTAAAACCATTAGATAGCCGAATCTTAACACTTTAGATTTCAACATGTGTATTATTCAAACTGATGTTTTTTCACAATTCAAAACAAGTTTTGAAAAGCTAAATTATTTCTCCAATAAACAATTTGAAAAAAAATGTATCTTTATAATCGTGTTACTCAAATGTAACGCAAAAACGCCTAACTACTAAGCTTTTCTTAGGTATGAATCTAATAATACTAGCTGATATTAATATGTGTACATTAGTGGGCTTAGAGCACAATTAAAAGGTACATGAAAGGTGCGCATAATGAGCTGAATGACAAATAAAAGCGAACTGTTACTCGCATGTAAATCGCAATGCTAATGCACAGTTGCAAGAGCTGCCAACCATCAGCAACTCTTCTGCAGCAGGCAAACTTGTGTTCCAGGGTGTCTACTGCAGAACAAAACAAACATGATGCACACGGGGCGCAGTCTATGCGATGTATGTCAGCAGCTCTCCATGAGCGTGCTGGACTGTAAGGACGAGAGACAGGACCGATTCACAATGCACCAGAGTGTTCTCCAGTTTACTGACCGATTCTCCAGGACTATACAGACGATGGCATATATCCAAGCTGCTGGACAACGTTCCGTAGACAGGAGTATGTAGAGGGGACAGTTGTAATGTTCGACTGATTACCAGCACAGGCGATGTGCTGGGCTCCGACTCGTAGGCACCCTTGTTCCGCTACTTACCGATTCGTCAGCCGCGCTTGGGTCATGATGGCGTGAAGGTGGAGGTTAAGTCCTCCGCGGTTGCGTGGTAATGACAGTTGCTGCAGTGGGACTCGAAGGCCCCCGGAGCCATCCTATAGGGACTAACCTAAGGTGAAGGTCACCTTCGCTATATCCATTGCACGGGCACCACAAACTGATGCAACGAACCACAGCTTATGGAGAAGGAAGGTGTTCAGCAGAACAACCTTCTGCACCAGGTTCAGGTCCCTCACGCAATGAACACCAGCTGTCGAAAGTGATGGATCAGCAGGTCCCTTTTGAGGTTCATTGTTTCTCGGATATCGTTGGTGAACAAAATTCCTAGAAGCCGTAGCTTCTTCTCGATTCTAAGCCACGGGAGCTGGATAGTATTCGCCGGGATGATGTGTCCGATGTCGATGGCGATGGTCTTATCGACGTTGAGGCGGGCTCTGGAGATATTGCCGAAGGCCTCAAATGCTTTTCGCACTCGCTCGAATTTGAGGGATGAGGTAGTCACCACCGAGATGTCGTCGGCGTATGCGTTGACCAGGTCATCCTGGTCGTAGTATATGCTTTCTAATTTGGTGATCTTGCGAACTGGGGATTTTTGTTCATCTTTGTATATAAGTGGCTTTAGAGCACAATGAAAAGATGCAAAAAGGCACATAAGTAACTAAATGACAAATAAAAGGGAACTGTTATTATTCTTCGAGAGTTCGAGAGCTATCTCTCCTTACAAGCTTACAATACCGATAACAAGTATTTCTTTTAACTCTCTGATTAATGTATGTATGTTTATACTGTATGGTAGAAAGGGTTGTAGTGAGGTGATATAATGTATTACTTTGAGTAGTTTCGTGCCAAAGAAATTTATATTATTGACATAAACCAGATCATATCTTGACCCTGACTCTGACCATCTTGTTTCTGTTGCCATCGATTTTGCAAATAACTTTAAACTCAGACCTGAGGGTGGTGTTGACAGTCGCCAGGAGCCTCGTCGTTCAGCGAGGACCCTCCTCACCTTTTGATCAAGGACCAAGGAGTCATAATGTTGGGGGCCTCAACTGCCATTCCGCCAGGGGCCTTCAAAGGGGCTTGATCCGCTATCGTTTAAACTGCATGGTGATAACCCCTTTCCACAGCGTGGATGGATAATGATACCGAGTTTCAACAATTTTCTATGAAATTTATTACGAAGCCTTGTGAGCACCAATAAGTGGTTCAACTAGATTTATTCAGCATCCTATTAATAAGCATGTCATTAGTTTTCTGACTAGAATGATTTACTCACTTCATGTTAGCTTGTTATATTACAGCATTACTCATGCAGTATAATTATATGATTATTCTCTATAACAACCATTTCACGCGACAAAGCGTCTCTCAATTCTAGTAACGGATCGATGAATTTCTTCAAAACCTCCAAAAAATAATTCGCACAGTTTGAGCTTTGCGAAAAACCCCCATGCTGCTCTTCAATCATGTGCAACGCGCAGTGTTCACTTTTTGCGCTGTCGAATCCTAGATGCTGTAAGCAGTAGTCCCATCCTCTGAACGACAGTCCTAAATTAACACCGGAATCCTCTCACCATGTCGACGCAAAAAAGCTCACATGCGCTTTCTGCTAAAACTGCCTTCGCAAACAAACACACACGCGCGCAAATGCCATGACATGCCGCAGGATTCCAACGTTCCGCCGTCAAACAAAACTCAGTGCGTGCAGCAAATGGGAAATGGTGCAGGATGTCTATGGCGTGAGAAGAGCAAAAAAAAAAACATTGTACGCTTCTTACAATTACCATCACCCGTTGTGCTCGGCACAAAAACACAAATACACATGAGTTCCGCTATCTTGTACACGCATCGCCAGCACATCGCTGTGCATGTGCCTCTGGCGAAATGCGAAGGAACAAAGCTTCCCATCAGCTAGACAACCCCAACAAATTATCCCAACTCTCTGAAGCTGGATGGGCGAATGTAGGCAACAGAACGGAAGCATCCTTGCCACTTCGCCGAGCCAAACCAACACAACCAGACACGGTTAGGAGGCCACATCGCGGGTTGCTGTCTGTCGCCACGTGCTCCCGAATTCCCGACACCAGCGACACTAAATCGACAGCGTAAGCACAAAAACGCCTTTCATCCAACATAGTCACTGCTGTTCGTGGAACGAATACCCGAAAGCTAGAAACGGAGCTACAAAAAAAAACGCTTCCAAACCAACCCAAGCCGACCGACCGTTTATTCGTCGGATTGTCTAGGATACGTGTGCCTCCCGTAAACTTTCCCTTCCGGCCATTCTCTAGCACAAAGTTCAAACGCTTCACGGAAATCGACACACGACACGGGGCATTAATAGGGAAAGAAATGTGGAAAGTTACTAAACTTAAGCTTCCCGGCAACTAACGAAAGCACACTGGAAAAACAGGAGTAGTGATAAAGTGAAGTTCTCAAGAATGGCATATTGATTGTTCCAATGCTCGAAGCAATAGAGTAACACTTAATTTGTTTGAAAGGAACTTTTAACAAAACAATTAACAAACGTTACTTTGTTGGATGCAGTTTACCGATGTACAAAGTAAGAATTACGGCATTTAAGATATTCTTCGACACTTCGTTGTAAACTTCGTTAGTTTTGGTGGTGGTTGTATTGGAGGTTTTGTCTTACAAATGGTACCAACAAGTTTATCAACATAAAAACAAGTAACTCTTATCTTTATATTTGTATCACTTACTGACGTTGATACCCTTGTTCATGAAATTCGCCTCAAAGTATGCAATTTGCATTAATTTGCAATATTTATTTCACTTTTAAACGCATGCAAACGCAGAAAAAGACTGCAAAACATTTGAATGATGTATTATTATTTATAAAATGTCAAAATGTGTGAAAGATTAAGTGTTATCTAACAAAATTCAAACTAAAAACTGTCAAAAAAAACCTTTTTGGCGAAAACAAGCCACTGGTGGAACCTACTGGTACAAAACTTAAACTTAATTGTTTGAAATGAACTTTATTGTGGAACGGCTTCTGATATCCATTAACCAATTGAGATTAGTGTTGTGCTAAGTGAGTGTTTAAAAAAAAAGAGTCATTCACAAAACACTTCCTTTAGGAATCACTCAAATCAAGAATCATCGTAGACTAATGAATCTCAAAGTTTCATTCACTCGCATAGTTATGACACTTCATAAATTCATGATTCCTGAGATTATAATTAACCCAGGACTTTAATGATACTTTTTACTGCCAGTTACCGACTATGCGTAACGATCATGAATTTTTGAGGGTTAATAACTCTATTAGAATTCATTTATCTCTCAGGGTTTATGTGCATAGTTCCATTAATCTCTTTCTCATAAATCATAAATCTTTGATGAATCCTAAATCTCTTACAGTTAATGAAACTAAGAAATTATTTAGTCTCCATCATAAAAATTAAACAGAATCATTCATAGCTCAAAAGGCCTTTTCATAATAAAAACAAGAAAAGGATGTACACGAAGTGCAGATTGCAAGAACTCGAGACGAGAGCATAAACATAACGCGTTACAACGATCGGGATCGAAACATTCTTTTAGCAAACCGATTCCATGGTGATATTGTTTGATTATTTTAGAGTGGTAACCCTCATACATGCAAATAAATGATTGAATCAGATTCGTAAATCTAAAAAAAAATTACCTAACACTTCCGTAGTATATTAGACGTATCATACCGTTCCCGCACTTCATTATTTCATTCAGAGGGTCCTGACTAGATCCAGCTAGATCGTGTTTTAGTAATCCGGTCAGCAGGCCATGGAAAACAATCGGTCTAATCAAACTCATTGCTCGAGATTTTTCTGATCTGTTGCGGCTGAATTTCTGGGTTTTTGCTGGATAATTTCTCTGTAGTGTCCACTCTGGTTCAATCCTTATTCATATTTTATATTTTATATTTATATTTTTTATATTTATCAATATTATTTATTACTCATTTGTATTGATTCTCCAATGCTGGTTTTGCTTGAATCTTCTTTACATTCCTAACCGCCAGACCTACAGTAGGTCAGTCCAATCCACATTCGCTTGCACAGAATTATTTCAACGCCTCGTTCCAATTATGGTTCTCCTTCCACTCCTGCTTTTCTTCTTAATACTTTTCCTTCTACCGAACATTTTGCTTTTAGTCGGTAAAAGCTGTTATCAGCTGTAGATTTGTTAGTTTTGAATTGATGTAAGGATCGGTAATTAAAGTTACAAAAAAACATTGGTATTATCGCAATCTAACATTTAACAAGCATGGTGCGAATCAAGCATACACTTGCTTACATTTTTTCAATGGCAAAACTAATCATAAAATACATAAACTTCTATCGCTAGTAGCCCTGTCCAATGTAATAATACTTACCATATTTTATTATGTTCCTCATGTACTGCAAGTTGCCTACATACAGGCGTCAACTACACGAAAGCGTTTAGAAACAATAAATCTCATTTCAATCCGAAATCGTTGACCCCAAGCTAATCGAAACAATGACATTTTCCTATTATTTAACCCAGCAACGGTCAACGGCGCATTAGGCAAACAGAATAATGAAGATCAAACAAAACACGGTAACACGTTTTGATTGTTTATGACTCGCTAACGATTGAAATCACGGTCTTAATCTCACGGATGAAAATAATACAAGCAAACCGTCAAGGCACTACACCGTGCAATAAAGTATTCTGTTCAAATCTCCGTCAGCGAATTACCCATTGCTAGTCGTTAAATAAGTTTCGCTCCCAACGTAGCCTTCCTGCACTGCACAACAGCACCAGAGACACATGTTTGGCTTTACGTACCGCACACACCCATGTGTGTGTGTACTTCAAGCCCTTCCGTATGTGACGCGTACGTGTGCGCACGGATGAATGTGATCGCGTCGGAAAGTTTGTCGGGGTGGCGCCGTTCCGGAGCTTTGGAGCGCCCAATGCCCGGTTGGAGAACGGGCTAAGATAAATATTTAATTTTCATTGCGCGAAAACTGATGCTGAGCCATGTGCTGCGTGGCACCCGTTTCGTATATCTGCCGCTTCCGTGCTGGATCGGTACGGTTTGCTTCCGATGGTGTTTCCAATGCCACCGGTATACACTAGAGCGCCGGAAGTGAGTCGTCCTTACATTCACAACCGACCCAGCATCAGCAACTCAGGGAGTGTTTCTCTTAAAGGAAAAAAAAAAAACATACTCACAGTGTGCTGACAGTGGCGTGGCAGGTCATTTTCTTCCAGTACTTTTCATTCCGTTTCCACTAGCGAGTCGCAAGCTGCTTCTAAGCCCAAAGAAAACGACGAGCTGTGGTGGTATGCGAGAAGAAATTTAAGTTTTCCCAGCAAATTAATGTGGCGCATTTCTTATCCATCCATCTTCTGTTTGGGTCACATTCCAGCAGCGATACAGGGCCTGTGAGATGAAAAACACCTCCACCCGTGTCTTGCTAAGCCACACTCCTTCTTCTGATGGGGAAAAAACGGATAGGACAAAAACGACCGCGAAATGGAAAGTGGACCGAGCGCTTCTCAGTTTGATTCGGCACGAACGAACGACCATCGGATGCGGTTGAGCGAAGGACGAAATCCTCACATACACATACACAATAGGAACCAGCCCAAAAGTTGACTTTATTATGAAAACGCGGCTGACGCACGCGACCGCACGGGGTTTTTCCGAGGCTTTGCCGTCAATATGGCATAGTGCCGCACAGTTGTACGAGAGACCAAACTGTAAAATTTAATTAGAACCAAGCCGATTCCAACGTCCTCCGCACACTTGTTCAAATGTTTTGTTGTTTATTTGTTTATACTTTACGGTTGCTTTCTTTCCTGTGTATTGTTTTCTTCCTTATGCTTGGGCCGGGTTGCTCCTTCCCGGTTTAATTTTTGTTTGCGAATTTTCTCCTTCAAAGTTTCACGTACTCGAGCTGATGCGGCCACTGATGATAATGGCGGGCAGGCCTTCGTGGACGGAGTGCATTACTCAGACTGAATTACAGTGCGCTGCCGGGATGTGGTTTTGAGGCACAAAGCAATATTTACTCCACTCGCAGGAATGTGCTTTATTAACAAATAACAAATGCGGTTACTTTATAAATCACCGGACGAACTCGATTCTACCCCCCAAAATGTGAATAAACAATGGTCGAGAGGGCTATGTCAATATGCATTACGAAATGTAAAGAACAACATAAATATAACTTATCCTGCCTTATCAATCCTACTCCTTACAAGATTTACAACAGCAACGAAAGCAGATGGAATATAGTTTTTGTCTGATGGAATTGAATTGTAGTCGCTGGAAAGAACGCATCGTTTCGGTAACGTAATGCCTGTTGCATACTTTTAGGCGTTTGAAAATACCATTTATTCCAGGGATTTGCAACCCTCGTGCATGAAGCGGTATGAAATATTATACTTGGACACTAGGAATGGGAGACTTTTTGGAAGAATGTGCCTTGGAACATTTTTAGATTTAGTAAATCTCACAATCTTTTGAAAATTTACAAATTTGTGTATTAAACTTTCAATTCAACTTTCTAAAAAATAAAATCAGGCCGTCATCGTTTCTCTGTCAATCAAATAAAAAAATAATAATTTTTAACTTCATTTGAACAAAGGTTCGTTTCGTCCCATTTTAAAAATATATTGTTTTTGTTTTCTGTAGAATAAATTTGAATTTCATCCACCAGTGCGCATTTCCTACTCCTGAATATTTTAACTAACTTCTTATAA
>AXCM01005733.1:0-17038 GCA_000473375.1 Anopheles culicifacies | reverse complement strand
ACAGTTTTGGTATTATTTGTTGGGCCGGAACACATAAATGAATGCAAAGTGTTAAGAAGAATAACAAAATTCATTACGTCCGATTTAGAATACCCGTCACCATTTATAATTCAGCCAGTGGCGGATTTAACGGTAAGCTGGCAAAGCGGCTGTAAGAATTGGACACCAAGCTTGCTGGTGAGCTTCTAGAGAGTGTTTTGTGTTGTATTGTGAGCTGAAGATCTGATGTTACTAACAAAACGTTTGGCCGTGACGTTCTTTTCAAAATCGATGTCTGACTGCCGTTCTGGGGTCCCAATTTAAAATTCACCAGGTGCTAAATTCGTCACTGGATTCAGGCATCAAAACTAAAAGACGCTTAACCTAGGGGCGATATCCTGGCCTGGGTATTAAACTTTACCAAGACGACATTCTTAACAACACGGTCAAGTGGACTTTGGATTTACAGATTTATTTTAATGATTAAAAAATATCGAGCTAAAGGCAGATTTGCTTCTAGATATATCAGAGATTGTACAACATTCTGAACAGTTCTGTCGCATATACTATAACTGATTAGAACCCAGGACATATTTAGAATAAAAGAAAATAAAATGGAAATGATATTTTACTACCCACTCGAGTTTCTAACACCATATGTTAATGAATGAAATCGAATTACTTTTTCTCCTCCTCCTCCTCCTCCCCCTCCTCTTCATCACCCTTCTGCTCCTTTCCTCCACCTCTCCTCTTCCTCCACCCCCCGCCATCCTCTTCCACCATTCCAACCTCTTCTTCCTCCATCTCCTCCTCCTCGTCCTCCTCCTCATCCTCTTCCTCATCTTCCTTCTATATGGAGTCGTCTTCTTCCACCACCCCATTCTCTTCCACCCCTCCTCCTCCTTCTCCTCCTCCTCCTCCTCCTCCTCCTCCTCCCCCGCCTCCTCCTCCTGGACTTCTTTCGGACTCCTTTTGGAGTTATAAAAACGTTGAACTGATCAATTATTGAATTATGAAATGCAGCGTTTTCGATCGATCTTATTCAAAGAGATCATGCTGTCAGTTTGAAGGTGACTCTCATGAGTGACACCACTCATAAGTAAGCTTTTCCCCTTACACGCTTTTCGCATCGGTTACTTCGAATTTTGTACGAAAAGCATTTCCACCTCCCCTACAAAGTGAACATAACACAGAGTAGAGAGCGGGACCGCAACAACACACACGCACATGTTGTACGTATATCAACCCTGGGACTGAGGCGGAGTCTGTTGGGATATATTTCACCCCCGAGTTATCCTTTTTTTTGTTCGTTGTCGGTGAACTGTGCTGGGATGAGATTGGCTAAATGGGCTGCAGGGTGGAATGTTCTCACTCGCTCTTGCAGCATAACACGATCATATCTTTAGAGCATGCGTAGATTGAATGAGATTTAAAAAGGGGAAAAACCCAACTGCTCGTTCAGGTAGAAGAACATACTTGTTGCGCCTCTATTCTTCATTGCAATATACATACTCGTCTTGCTCCGAAGAAGGCGTGTTTCGTGGGTCTTGGCGTTTGTTTGTTTTGTTTGTTTGTTTGTTTTGTGTTGACTGCTCCAAGAGTTCCTTTTCGTACGCTTTCAACTCTTTTGTGGAGGTATCTCGTTGGGTTGGTTTATTTGTTTAATGTATCAGCACAAAGAGAAAAGCAAAAAACAAGCACAAACCGTTTCTTCCGGATCTGGGCCCCTGCATGGCTTTGTTCGCTACTGGAAGCTGAGGTTTCTTTTACTCTTTTTTTGGTTTTGTTCGTTGTGTGCTTCATTTTCACTAATGAAGAAATGATTGGATTGCATCGGTGCAAGGTGCTCCTCGGGTTTACTTCATCACACAGAGTGTCTTGCCTTGTGACTTGTGCTTCTTGAAACATGAAGGGTACCTTTCCTTTTGTTCTGAAGTCACCATACAAAACTGTGTTCACTACTGCAGCACTAGCACCAGTCAGCGGACGCATCCAGCGTACCAAATCCACGATCACGATGGTGTACGTAGTGGCTCCATAATGAGCGTACGTGCTCGGAAATACATAACTTACCAAGGAGGCTGTAGGACTTGTTTTCTTTTCCGATGCTTCTTTTATCTTTTCCCAGCTCAGTGTGCGTGCTATAGCTCGTTATGGTGCAAAAATGTCAAGAATCTCGCAAATGGATGATGTTTTTTTTCTTCTTCGTTACCATCTCCTCACCAGTGAGAGTGTTCACAAAAAAGGGGTTAAACACGTGAAGAAAAATTGGAATTTAACACCCAATGTAAGTGGTTCGCGAAAGAGTAATACAAGTGTAATGATGGAATGTGAATCGAACGAGTTTGAAAATTTATTTTCATTTACATGAAAACACACAAATAACACAACAATTATTTGTGGGCAAGAGTGATAACTTTCTTATCACAATAAATTCCCTCCGAACCGTTGTGGCAAAATGGGTTTGTAATGTGCAACAAATGGCATTGATATCTCTTCGTCCGATCCGAGATGACCTGCCCCCTCCCGCGTCACTATTTAGATAAACGAGATGGTCATTCAAAATTCGTTACACCTTTCCGGCTCGAGCGATGGCCTACATGTGATAAACACAATACATCTGTTCTCCACCGCATACTAAGCTCACATGTCTAAAGGGTTTTGCATTGAGTAAAAAATACCCAGCGGTTGCTGGGAAACCCTTTTGCAAGTTTCCCAGAGAGAGAGAAAAAAAATGCGCCCCCGGGTGCCAAAACCGAAAAAGGGTACGGTCAGCTTTGTTTTATTTTGTGCCCACACGCTTTTGGACGCAACCACACACTGGGTCAAATCCCGCATCCTGGGCGGAATGAGGTATTACGCACCCACACGATTGGTCGTAAATATCCCGTGGTGACACATGCCATGCATATTCTGTACCATTCGTTCGGTTCGCGAGAGCTCCCAGGCGATGGGAAAGCAAAACAAATACCTTGCAGCTTCACACACACACATACAGCATACCGATGATTATCACCCGATGGCCGATGGCCAAAAACTGCCACCCATGGTGGAAAGGTTGGCACACCCTCGTCTCTGTGGGAACGATAGCCCCCGGAAACCGCCGACCCGTTTTGCTCGTCCCGGAAAAAGTATTCGAAACGGGAGGACAAAAAAAAAGGATCCTCATCCTAACACCCCACGAATGAGAGGGAGGGAGAGGCAAAAAAAACTAGACAGGAGAGTCACATACCCGTTTGCCCAAACTCGAAAGGGGTTGATTAATCCCATTAGATAGTGCGCTGACCGCAAAAAAGCGGTCCGCCCCGCTGGGGACTCATAAATTCATCAATTTCTAAATTGACCAAAACCCGAGGCAGCTTCTTGGATCACGGCAGCCTGTGGCCGAGGACGAACCAAGTTTTCCGCTATGGAACGAAAAGCTGCAGCAATAGTGCGCGTGTGTGTGTGTGTGTTGGAAGGATATGCGTATGTGCCGCAATGACTTCTGACCGGAAGCAACCGGCAACACATGTGGATACAATCAGCTCCAGTGAAGCATAGCCAAAATCCGTACCGATTGAACGGGTTACCGAGCTTAAAGCGTCATAATTGTTGGGTGAACCCTTGCGTCTAATACTTCCTGCATGCCTAACAGTGCGAGTTTTGGGCTTTTAAATTCTCACCGGAATCGACACTGTGTTAGAAGATTGTTTTGAGAATTCTCCCAGGAACTATTAGAGTGAAATTTGGAGCCACATTTTTCCATCATATTGCTGCGGTTTTGTCTAATCGTTTGAAAAATATCGCCATACAATATGTTACGGTTAGGGTTTTTCTATATGTAAAAAAATATATATAATACGGTGACTGAACGGACGTTAGTGACTATAATAATTATAACACATTTCTCAAAAAACACTCAAACTCATACCATCAACGAATTGGGAGTGAACAAAGAGCGAAAATAAATAAATAAATAAATTCTTCTCGAAATAACTTATCTGCAGTGTTGTGTCATTAATCATACTTTCTGCACACATGTCATGGATTTAGCACGTCGCCATTACCGCTCACTTTTCCGGTGGCCATACTCTCGCTTTTCGTTTAAAAAAGTTACTGAAAGACAACAAAAAACCCTATAGGAAGGATTTTGGAAGGAACGAAAATGGCCCTAGCAAAATACCGTCCATACACTACTGCATCCCTCCGTTCCAAACCGCGAAATGAATGTTTGGTAAATATTCCATTCAGGTGGCCGGCGAAGGTCCCGAGAGCTTTTCCACACTGGAATGGAGAAAAACCACCGCTGCTTCGAACGTACGGCGAACGAATCGAATTCCATGAAAGACGGTCTAATATGTGAAAATGCGACAAACAACGGACAATAGCGATGAGAAAATGTTAAAAATAACCATAGATTAAGGACCTTAAGGAGAAAACAGGAGGACAACCAATACCGACATTGCATGCATTGGAGTTCATGTAGGATTTCCCCTTGTACAGCGGAATGACATGGCGGATTTTTCCTATCCTTCGAGGAGTCGAAAGAGGCAACAATCCCAACGAAATAAAGCAGGGCGGTCGGCAAACACAATCCAACACAAGAAGCGTCACAAAACTAAACATACATAAATACAAATTATTAGAACCGTACACAGAAGCGACCGGTTCGAAGGTGTCAAAGTAACGGGGCGTAAAATGGTCGATAAGGTCTCCAAGGAGATGGTCGACAAAAACATGCCCACCACCAGGTGGTAAATCCTGCATTCGACTCTCTACCTTTCGCAAGCTCGCCAGCAAAGGATTAAGTAAAGCCGACACACGGGAACGATACCTGAAGGGTTGAAGATCCTCGCCCAATGGAAACTGTGTTGGGAGGATCAATTTCTAAAGTCAACACACACGCATCCGTTTTTTCTCGATCTTCTTTGTACTGTTCGTATGGATAAGTTCACCGCTGAAGCTGTAAAATCTGTTGCTTAGCAACTTTCCGATCATTTTGATGGGATGAGCCGTAACTAAAGTGGTTATTTATGATGCACACCAAAGGCTTTAGCTGCGGCATAGGCTACTGGATAGCTGGGAAGAAAATAGTGCTCGTGAGCCTTTCTTCCAAGGAATGGTTAGGATTATAAATGCAATATGTTTTTACAGCAAATAATTGCATAAAATATAATCTTACGAAATAATCAAATTCATTTAAACTTTTATCCTAAGTGATTGCTTTCATCCTGTGATTTGTTCTTTATCGTTTTGAACGTTTAATTGTTCCACGCGAAACAATGGTGATTGTTTTGTCAGTGCCGGTCTCGTTTGTTTGCCAACAGGCTAATGGGCATTCGTGGTCCTAAACATTGCTAAAACGCTTTAAAGCAATAAAATAATTCATCCCCGCTTCGCCATCGTGCCGGAACGTCCTGCATTCTGCGTTGAGTATTGGCGTTTACCTGTCAGTAATTCATCTTCCCTTGCGACCGCATCCTGCCCAACAACCGGACACAATAAAATGCATTCTCAAACAAAACAGCGCACGTACAAATTACCAAACACCAGCTGCCCGATCTACCGATTGCCATTAATTAAAATAAATTGTAATTCACCCGTTTACATTTACGCCAGAAATGGGTTCAGTTCAATAAATTTCAAAAAGCTCGCGCGGAAAATAATTTATTTTTCCCCACGCGTCCATTCCACCCTCTTGTTGCACACGCGACACACGATTGTGCGTGTAGCATTCATTTCACCAACAACCCAACCCCACCCAAACTGCAACCGAATGCATTCGGTTTGAGCGGTGACAATTGGAATGAATTGAAATAATAATTAATAATTTTACGATCATAAATAAAACAAATTTAATGACGTGGGGATTTTTGTTTTCCTCATTTTCCAGGTAACACCATCGCTTTCATACGTTGCGCCACAATTCCCTACGCTCGGGAAAGCCCAACAATTCGGAATTGACCCATCCTACTGTAGTGCATAATTGCACTGCTCCCCAAAAAGTATTTACCCACTCGGAACTGTAGACTGAAGGAAAATTAAACCGATGGACACACACACACACACAAGAGCAGATTCGGTGCATTACTGTTTATTAATTTTCCAATTGTTTGTTCGGTTGTTTTATCTACCGAGGTCACATTTCCACGCCAGCTCCGTGCGGTGACTCTGTTGGCTTCATTTTATTGCAATTGTTTTTCAACCATTTTCCGTGCGAATTCGTGTGTTTGTGTTTTATTTTTCCTTTATTTTCTTTACGTTTTTCCGTTCCTCCTTTCAACAGGGAAATCAGCATTTGAAGTGAGAGAAACCCGATTGAGCTACGGTTTGTGCGAAAATAAAACAATTCGATTTCACACATCCGGAGTGTGGGCCTTGTTGGGTGGTCACGTGAGTCAATGCTCCCGTGGGGGAAAGGGAAAATTTACTGTCACCCCCGGATGGTGGAAACATTATGGGGCTTTTTTCTGGCCTGTTTTTGGGACAAGTGATTAATTTTAAACAGGACATACCATTCTTCCTTACAGATGATAGTAGCAATTTTGGGCGAACTGGAATACATCCGGTTCCGGTTTTATGGTAAATTTATTCATTCGAATTGACCGAATCGACATAAGTGACGGTAATATGGTAATTGTTATTGGTTCCATTTGGTCGTATTTAAATTAAACATGAACATACATCCGTACAGATACAATGTTGGTTCGGGTGCATAACTTTACCATGGGTGATAATTGTTTGTACATTTAAATAATTGTTTAAAGAAATTGCAAATGGTGAGGTTGCAAGTGCAAACGCTCAATGGACAATGGCATGAATCGTTCGATGGACGGTGAATAATATTAGAACATTTCTTTAATCTGTTATTTCCCAAGGGTATCGTAAAGTGTATTACCTTTACCGGGCGTGTGTTTGTGTGTGAGTAAAGGCGTTTAGGGTTAGTTCCATGCGAGTAGAGTGTCGTGTTCTATTATTCTAGAGATCCATGCAAGACTTTGTGTAAACGTCGTCAAACTAATGGATATATTGATTTTGAAAGTATTAAAAGTAGAGCTTCAGTTTAGATTCTCTGACCTCTTAGAAATAAACAGTCAGATTATTGTCTGTTGAAAAATCTCTTCCTGCACTTGTTTGGGTTGTTTTCCTAATACTTTTCCCGTTTAAATAAATCTATTTTCCCTCCCAGTTCTACCTCCTAATACTCTTATCCACTAACGAATTTATTGTTTTGCTTATCGTTCCACTCGTTGCTCCGTCGTCTAATGATTATGGAGTGCAAATCTGAAATATTGACGAGCATCATTATCCAGAACCACAAAAAAACAAGCAGGATCCCTCCGCGGAAAGAAATGCGTGCAAAAACCACCATGCAAATCCATGACTTCCAATAAAACGATTACGCAAATCATCCGCGAACGAGCCATGGACTGGAGGGCGCACTGCAAATTAATGGTACCCATATGGATTCGCGAAAGCAAACCAGAAAACATGTGCAGTGGAATTATTATGCAAAAATCAAGCACGCACACAGCTTCCAGATCGTCGTACCAAATCACGCCCCGAAGGAGAATGGTGTATTTGGCCAATACCAAACTAAGATGTTAAGGATTCTGCCCCGCCGTGCGATACTAAATTTCATAAAGCTATTGTTTATCAATTCACCCACGTTTCTCGGTGTGTGCCATTTTTTTTTGTCTTCGCACCCTCCAGATATTTCTTTTCTCTTCCCGACAATGAAAAACTGCACTGTACGTTTCAACGTGATCTTAGAAAAAGAAAACCTTATGGAGGATATATTAACAGGCAAAAACAAAAAAAGGAAGAAAGGGTCCTTGAGGGTTTGATGCAGTATCGTTACCCTCCTTTCATTCACGGTGGAGTGTTAGCGGAAGCTGGTAACGGAGAGAGAGTGAAAAAAAAAATTAAAACACTCCTCCGAGGGATAACAAATTTATTATACGGCTCTTTAAACAATTTTGACTTCGTAAAAGTTGGCGCATTCCCTCCCACCCAAACCACGACGCAGCAAGTGTCCCAGCGAATGTCGCTCCCAAGTTGACAATCTCGTTATATTTTTATGTACCGTAGCAATCGCGAGACGGGTCGTGAATGCTTTTCTTCACAAGCGGTAGAAAATGTGAGATAAAGAAGGCAAAACAAAAAAACACTCACCCACACGGCATCATTGCGTTTGCTTCAATGTAATAAATTTTTAATATCTCTGTAACTAACTTCTTCGCCGGTGTAAGGAACCTGTACGGTTTGCTTTGGCCCCGGGAGCTGCAAGCATCATATTGGCAAACACGGAAATGACACACCATTTGCTGGACAGTTTTGAATGGTTCTAACCGTTAATATTAATTCTTTAACAGAACATTCCGCGTCCGAGTAGGCAACGAGCGCTCAATCAACCAAACAACCAATTGACACTTGCTTTGCGTATTGTTTACCCGGGGAGCGGGACATAAAGCGGGGCAGTTTGTATTAAATTTTCACTCTAATTCAAGTAAACTGCTCGTTCGCCCTGAATATTTACTTATAGTTTGCACTGCATCGAAGTCCTTTGCACAATTTATTATGATTGTTTTAAAGTACACACAATGAAGATGATTTATAAATAGCCATGCTTTTTATTATTCATTGTACAAATGAACTGTTGGTGAAACAATACCAACCACCAAATGCTAATAAGCATACTTGGAGGAGGAACACTCACTCTTTTCATCACAACAACGGCGGCACTCGTCGTATCATTTGCACTCGGGAACATCCTCCAAACCAGCGGGACGTTGTCTTCTCGCTTACAATTAGCTTCAAGGGGGAAAACGATCACATTTCATCGAATGATGCGGACGTATTGCACAACCAACCTGCCGGATTCGATTCATCGATCCATCAATCGAATCAAGCGAATTCCTTTCCCGGCTCGGTATTAATTATCACTTCCATCAATAAAACACAAAAAATGCATTTCCATCTGTCTGAGCGCCGGATGGAAAGCGGAATGATGGTGTTCCGTGTTTCGTGTCGTATCATCTTGGCTGATTTGATGATGATTTAAAATCATCACAGCCCTATCGAACGGTCTCCCTCCTTCACCGATCAATTCGTTTATTTGTCATTCATATTCAAATGCTCATAAGGGGACACAGTGTGGGACAGGGGTAACGGACAGCGCAAGGCAAAAACAAAAACCCATCAGGGTCTATTTTTCCATTTACATTTCCATCCCCCCCTCTAGCACGCTGCTCTACTTCTTCTGGTCACCAGCGTCACCAGGCGTCTGCCAATGAGCCTTACAATTTTTTTCCCGTCGTTCCACTCGATCCGGTTGATTTGTATTATGTTTGGGTAAAAAAAAGGGATTACGATTGGATTGGCAGATGGGGGATCCAGCAGAAGAAACAAATCCGTTTGGTAATTTGCTAACGACACTGTGACTTTGGAAGGAGTTCAAGAAGGATTCCTCAGCTCGCTCTTATCCATTTTGACAGCTAACCTCAATTTTCTTCAACGCCGTAACGTTCGGAATGTATTCAAATTGCAAAGTGTCTTATTATCCATCTCCTTTAGGATAGGGGTTTTTACGGCTTCACGAGTCTTTGCCACAGGTGCCATTCACGTGGTTGATGTGTGTGTTTTTCCCGTGGAAGGATTTTAAGCAATGTATGTTGCCCACCTCCCTAGAGGGAGTTCCCCATCTTCCTTCCTGGATCGTCCAATTGTGTCGTGTGGTTCACAAACCGATCAACAAACAATAAAACACCCATCAGTCGGAAGCACACCGAGAGCGTCACATTCGTACGATTGTTTTGAGCCAGTGGAGGGGTGGCCACTTTTTGGAAGATGAAAAATTAACATGACCAAACCCCGAAACTCCCCAGTAAGCGACTGAATACAGGAAGACC
Organism: Anopheles culicifacies; assembly: GCA_000473375.1. Lineage (NCBI taxonomy): Eukaryota > Metazoa > Arthropoda > Insecta > Diptera > Culicidae > Anopheles > Anopheles culicifacies. The sequence goes on along the minus strand of AXCM01005733.1, from coordinate 7,166 downwards.
CTCGGTATCCGGCGAAAAAAGGAGAAAAATATATTTATTCCCATCACAATAGTTACGTGATTGCAATAAAATCCTTTATCATTCTGACGGCCCCGACTATGGACGACGTACTGGTCGGTTGGTGTGTGTGGTCCGAGGACAATGATTGCATCGAACCGAAGTTTGTGTCTATCCTCAACACCTCTGGCCGTTACTTAACTTCTGTAATTTTGGGAACCCGATTCCTTTTCCGATTTCCAATGCCAAGAATTCTGGCGAGGCACAACACTTGTACCCGAAATTCCCCCGGGAGGATTGGTCTGGCACACAATGTTCATAGCAATCGGGAAAAATGATTTCCTCAGTCCTCGACCATTCGGACTTATACGTTTGTATGTATGTATGCCTTCCATTCGGGACACTTCTTCCACTTTGAATCGTACGACGGTGACCAACAGATTTTTTTTTTGTCTTCAGCAGAAACAAGAAATAATACATTGAAAGAATATCATTCGACACTTTTCGACGCTTGGAGGTAAGTTTTGAAATATTAGTTTGACAAAAAAAAAGTTTTCACTTGAAGAAGGCAGATTATGGTTACATGATTTATGGATCGTGTGAGTTATGAATGGGGAAAAGGGCAGAATTAAATCAGTTCTAGGAAAAAATAATTTATTTGGTCACTTTCAGGCAGCCTCTCGGAGCATGTCTGCATGGATAAAGTTCTTGGGTGGTTACAAAAATATTGAAAAAGTCTATGTAATATGTGGAAAATGCCGAAGGCACTCTTTAATCGCTTAATTAACCACATTAAACCTGACAACTACAACATCGCTTGTAATTATTTAAATAATATTCAAAAAATTAGTTTTACTACCCATTTTCGGTTTAGCTCAATGGTTGTAGTATTTACTCAATTAGATTACCACACGTTACCGTGCCCGTGATACGTTTTAATTTTCTGCTACACCCATCCATCCATCAATACGGGCACCGGTTAATGGGCCATTAAATTGAGCTTGCTCAATAAACAAACGCTCGGGGCACAATTTATGGCCTGCCTAGCGCCATATCTTTCCGAATCGCGCACAGACACGTTGCCACTCATCCTGACAAGCGCACACCATTCTACATTCATTCTTATGCTAATTCGTAATGGGTCGCGATCAGCGAAATGTGTGCCTTCTTACCCGCGTCGGAACGGCAGCAACGTTTCGTTCGTATGCATTCGCTTTGCTGCAAAATGGTTGGCGTTGTTTTACAGCGAGAAAATCACTCCACAACATAAGCGCTTAGCAAGGGCGCACTGATGCCGAATGTGTGCCACCAGTACAATCCAACCTTCAGGGACGGTACTCCCAGAACTCATCGCACCGGCCGGGTTTCCTCGGATGGTTACGTTAGGCCGCATTTTACATCCATCTTACCTGGCGCTACCAAGACTTCTTTCGTATGTAAATTGGATGTAACACATCTTTTTTAGCTGGGTTTATTTATTTATTAGCTCGCGGAAAAGATTGCTTCCGGAGATCCAGCGAGCTGTGGGAAGACTTCAAAAGGGTGCCACCGTGCGTGCGAGTCAAAATTTATTGCTCCCGTGCAGCAGTTGATTGTTGTAGAGCCGTATTGTAGGCGACCCTGGAGCACATCCGTTGGCCTTTCACATTCGATATTCATCAGATTAATAATCTTGTGCAGATAATATTTTTTTCTCCACTCTCCAACTGAGGGGACACACAAGAGGGGGTTTGCGCCGGCATATGTAGAATGCGAAAGTCCTAATGTGGGGGGAGAAAAAAGGAACGAAGCACAAAGAGCACTCAAAATGCGGCCTAACTGAATGAGCGACATGGGATTTTTCGTCTTGTATATGGGGTTGCTTCCGCTTCCTTAATTCTTATCACTTTCATAGCACGATGCGCTCCGCAAAAACATTCAGATTACAGCTTCTTTGTGAACATAAAAATTACACAATACGTGTAGCGAAGAAAGCAGCATGAAGTTACACATGTGAAACACGTAGTAGAATTCCAAGATTTCATTTGCCCTGGGAAAAAAGGCACGGAACGGAGAGTTGCACGGAGTCGGGGTGGAGACGAAAATTTAAAGATCCATTTTCCAAATGGATTCACAGATAAGATAAAGTGGTTCGTTTGGGAAGTAAAAAATCCGCCAAAAAACATGAACGACACGGGACAAGGTTGAGCCACTTTAGCGGTAACGATGTTTGTTTGTAATTGTAACTGTAGCTTATCGGCTTAGCAGTTTCTTGAATGGGTACAGTTTTAAAAGAGCATGATGTTTTAGAAGAACGATGTCTCTCGTACAACATGAGACCGGTTTCGAGGTGGTAATTGTGTCTCAGATAACCTACAGCTCCGAACAAGCTGAAGGCTTAAATGTCACACGCCATTCGTAGTAAGTGCGCATCTTATCTCGTGTTCAAGTTGAGCTGTCGATAGTTTAACTCAATTGTTTGGCTATCACATGCTTGTTAGACAATGGAAACGATCCGTTCCGAAATCGTATCTTGCGATAAGCGTTTACCAACTTCAAGGGAACAATCTGACCTACCTCACAATCCGCGCGAGAAGTTACCGTCAGTCGTTCTCATGGCATCAATCAGAGTAGTGGGGCTTTTGGTCTGCCTTGTGGCAGTTCTTCCGTCCGGTTTGGTTCAAGCCGAACGGACACGCTACGACAACTATCGCGTGTACAAGCTGTCGATCGCGCGAGTGGAGCAGTTGGAATTGCTTCAGCTCATCGAACAGTTCCCGGATGGCTATGCCTTCTTGAGCGATCCTGTTCATCTGAACAGCACCGTGAAGTTGGTGGTTCCTCCGCACAAGATCGCGGAGTTCGAAGAGCTCAACAACAAATACTCATTGAATAAATAGCCTTCCCGGACCTGCAGGCCGTTATCGATAGGCAGCTGCGTGGACGTCGGGAAACGTTCGGTTGGACTGCGTACCATCCGCTGGAGGACATTTACGCATGGTTAGATACACTTATCGAGCAATACCCGGACGTAGTCAGTCCGATCGTCGCCGGAGAGACCTACGAAGGACGCCAGATCCGTGGTGTGAAGGTATCGTACAAGCAGGGCAATCCAGCCGTCTTTACTGAGGGTACTATTCACTCACGGGAGTGGATCAGTGCGGCAACAGTGACATGGGTGCTGAATGAACTGCTCACCTCACAAGATGAGGCCGTTCGTAACATTGCGGAGAACTATGACTGGTATGTAGTGCCTGTTGCCAACCCAGATGGGTATGTCTACACGCATACCACTACGCGCCTTTGGAGAAAAACCCGCTCTCGTCAGAATGTGCTGTGCTATGGTGTGGACCCCAACCGCAATTGGGACTACAAGTTTAACCGTAAGATTGTGCATTTATTTTTCTCACTGGTGATCGTTTTTGGAGAAATAATGCAAAATTTGCGTTACAGAGGGAGGAACTTCTACAATTCCCTGTTCGGACACCTTCTCTGGACCTTCGCCGTTTTCGGAGATTGAGACCCGCACTCTGTCGGAGTACATTCGCACAATTCCGAACCTGTCTACCTATCTAGATTTCCACTCATCCGGTCAACTGTTGATGATACCGTACGGACACACTAGAGAGCCGCTAGACAACTACTACGAGCTAGTAAGTGTCTTATCAGAAGCAATCGGTAGGCACATTAATTGAATTGTCATTGCACGTTATCAAACAGATGGAAATTGGAACAAAGGCAGCCGTAAAGCTGCAGGAGCGACACGGTAGCGTCTATCAGGTTGGAAACATTGCCGAGATTATCTGTGAGTAGACCGCACTACCAGCAGTATCGGTACAGAGCTGTCATACTAATGAACGTCACATTTTACTTTAGACGTTGCGTCTGGTAGCAGTTTGGACTGGGTAAAGGGAACTCTCCAAACTCCGCTCACGTTTGCCTACGAACTGCGGGATACCGGCGAGTATGGATTTTTGCTGCCTCCAGAACAGATCATCCCGACGGCAGAAGAAACACTCGATTCGATCGTTGTGATCTTGGAAGAAGGCAAAGCGTTGGGTTATCATTAAACTGCATTGTTAACAGTTTCGTCCATTGAATAAAACATTATTTCTTTGATGAACTTCCGCCTCGCCGTTCAGCTATCAACACCTCTCAAACATTTTCCAAACTAGTTGTCTCATTCCTTCCAAGCGATAAGAGTTTGCATTTTTTACGAATTCTATGATTAATGAACCCTTCGTACAAGGAAAGCAAAAAAAAAGGGGCACTAGCGTGGTGGATCACTGGCTTCAGAAGTCAACATATGTGAGGCAGAAACCCACTCCGGGTGGTCCGGGCAGTAAAACGGTCGAGTAGCAGGGAGAGAAAAAAAGGACACCAGTCAGTGAACAAAACAGTGCCAGCCCAACAAAACGTCGAGGGGTTAATTGAGACTGAGGGCTTCTGTAAGCTCCGTAAGGGTTCTCGTTTACAGCACATGCCCAACCACCGAACCAAACACTACTGATGGTTTGATTTGCTGAGGGTTTTGGGTGACTGATTGTGCTACCAGGGGCGTACAGCTAGCTCGAGTATCGCTGCCAGTGCGTTTTAATAGAGGAATATACCAAAAAAAAAAGAAGATATTCTGAAACCGGATCTAACCAAGTGCTTGGAAATGGGGAAAAAAAACCTGATTGTAGTAAGGATAATTGTGTACATTTTGATAATTTATAGCAACAATTATGCATAATTGTGTGCATGGAGGCCACCAATATGAGTTGCGAGGTGTACAATGGATTTGAAGTACAGTAAAGAATGTGTTTATTATTCCAGCTATGGAAAGGAAGAACTGAAATAATATTTGTTAAGGTATTTAAAAATGCGTGTAATACTCTTGCACTATAGTAGAAGATCGTAGATCCACTCTTTGGAGATCGTTCCAAACAGATGCCGCTAAAGACTTTCTGTGATGATACTAATCCTTATCTGTATATAGTACTCATAAACAATAAGGGTGGCCAATCAATTTATAAGCGATATCTTCATAATGCCCAATATCTACTACGTCAAACGATAAGAATTGGGCGTAATGATGGATTTTCCGTATTATACCTACGACAGATAATCCCCATAGCAAATCCTATAAAGCTTCCTTCCCGCATCAAGCAGTACTTAGTGTCCGCTAGACGGCATCTTTCACAACTATGAAGTTCCTTTTAGTGTGTGCCGCGTTCGCGCTGTTCGGTGCCGCAGTGGCCGAAAAGGCCCGTTACGATAACTACCGTGTGTATCAAGTGCGCATCCAAACCGAACGTCAGCTAGAACTACTGCAAGCAATCGAACAGTACCCCAACGGGTATGTGTTCTGGAACGATCCGGTTAAGGTTGGAGCTGATGTGTTGCTCGTAGTACCACCGCACCAGCGTGGACACTTCTCGGACATTCGAGCTCAGTACGCACTGCGTGCAAAGTTGCAAATTGCTAACCTACAAGATCAGATCGATCTGGAATCGCGCCCATCACTGCGCAAGGAAACGTTCGGATGGACGGCATACTACCGTACGGATGCGATCTACGCCTGGATGGATAGTCTGGTAGCAAGTTACCCGGGTGTCGTGTCACCACTTAACATTGGCAACAGCTTCGAGGGACGTCCGATCAAGGGTGTGAAGGTGTCGTACAAGACGGGTAATAAAGCCGTCTTTATGGAGGGGCTAATTCACGCACGCGAGTGGGTCAGTGGCGCTACAGTGACATGGGTGCTGAATGAGCTGCTCACCTCCAGCGATCCGAAAGTTCGCAACATTGCGGAAAACTATGACTGGTACTTCTTCCCGGTGACGAATCCTGATGGTTACGAGTACACGCATACGACCGATCGTCAGTGGCGTAAAACACGATCACAATCCAGCATACTGTGCCGTGGTGCTGATCCTAACCGTAACTGGGGATATAACTTCATGCGTAAGTAGGGACTTCTTGCTTTACTTGCGGTGTATTAACCCAACATGTCGGTTCCCACAGAGGGTGGTGCCTCCAGTGTTCCTTGTTCCGATACGTTTGCCGGTGCGACTGCCTTCTCGGAGGTGGAAACCCGCCAGCTGTCTGATTTCATCGCCACACTGGACAACTTAAGCACCTACCTGGCGTTCCACTCCTTCACTCAGCTGTTACTGGTACCCTACGGACATACTACCGCTCGGCTGGACAATTACGATGAAACGGTACATTGCTTTATCCTAATCAATGTGGCCTCAGATAAGAGTCAGTGTGAGATGTAATGTCTTGTTTATTGCCATCCCCAGATTGCAATCGGTACGAAGGCGATCAACAAGCTGCAGGAGCGTTACGGAACGACGTACAGAATTGGCAACATTGCTGAAACGATCTGTGAGTGTGATTATTGACTCTTATCACCCAAGGAGTGCCGTTTCAAATTACGCTTTTTTAACGTTACAGATGTCGCTTCTGGAGGTAGTGTGGATTGGGTAAAGGGCGTTCTCCGGACACCTTTGGTGTACGCGTACGAGCTCCGTGATCTTGGCCAGTTCGGGTTTGTGCTGCCTCCCGAGCAGATTATACCAACGGCGGAGGAAACGCTCGATTCGATTATTGTGATCCTGGAAGAAGGTGCAAACTATGGTTATCACTGAAACAGAGTGTAGACAATATACTGCATCAGAAATCACTATGGCAACCACTGAAGTTTTGTTACAATTTCTCAAAAACAGCCTAACTTTACTGCATGTTTTTGATTGTGTTTAGTTTAGTTTTTCGATTTTTTCTACTAATTTTTATATTCCGCCACTCCAGCGGAAAAAGGAAACCTCTCCAATTGCCGCGCCCCATACCTGGTTGGGGCTCGAAAGTAGGTGAAAGCTTTTTACTGGCCGATTGTTGCGCATGTGCATTAGCTCACTGTGCTCGGCCCACAAAGGGGAGCATTGTGGGTTGAAAATGGGGATCCCATCCCAACCAGTGCTATGTGACGAAAAGTCTTATGTACTGAAACGAAGGACAATCTCCGCCCTGTTGCATATTTTATGTGATTTTCACTACCGCAGTTACAGTATCGTCTTAGCCACGGCCAGCAAAGACTCCTGGCGGGTACGATCGATCGGCGATGGGGGCAGTCTTAAAAATGCGTTTTTTTTAATGTTCTTTCTTTGCACTGGTTTCTAGTGGAAAGATTACATTTTTTCCTG
>AXCM01005732.1:0-17046 GCA_000473375.1 Anopheles culicifacies | reverse complement strand
ATGGTCTGGCACTGTAGGCGTGCATACTAGGTACACACATATATTAGTTCTGCGCGTGGAGTGCGTGGTAGCATAAGAAGAGAAAAAAAAAGCGAAAAGAGACAGAGATGAAAGACACGTGTGTGTTGGATGCTTTCCGATTGCATCGGGAAAATTTCACACTACAGTTGGTGGAATCGGTGGTATCACAATTATCTCACCGGCACCGGCATCACGTTTGAAGGATGGGAGGTGGTTTGGGTGGGCAATGGCAACCTCATCGCATCATTCTTCACGCACACTTCGTCGCACTTTCTCTCACTCGCGCACCATGCTCAGCAGTGGCGAAGAAAGACAGGAAAAATTATAAGGGTAGCTAGAGGAATGTTTGTAGAACATATATCCATGCTACTGCAGCAATGTTGGGGTTTCGGTTTCGGTCCGTGGTGTGTGCAGCAGGCGTTTGTGGCTGTGTGCGCATGATGATGTGTTTTGCTGTCGGGAAGTATAGCGCACGTCACATCACGCAAATGATTATTTTGCTATGTTTGAGTAAAGGCACATGGTGTTTGCAAGTGTGCTAAAAACTACCGACCCGTTTGTACTACACCGGATCTCCCGGTGTATGTAGGATAGGCACAATGTATGTATACGGCTTTGTTGGGATGTAAACAAATGCCTTTTGACAAGTAGCGCGATACCTTGTTGTGGTCGCAATGACGCCAAACTAGTCAGAGTCAGCTGCATTTACACTACGAGTGGCTATCACATAAGAATTTAATCCGTAAATCTCCTAAATGTCCGTTCCAAATTCCTTACTGTCGTTTTCCTTCTCTTGGCATTCTTTCATGCATACACCGGTTAAACATATAATAAACAATACATTTTTATTTGTTTCAGGTGGCATCCACAACACTCTAGTTGCATCTTCTGTGAATGGTTCGTGTCCGAGCGGAACATGTGAAGTGGCTGATGTGTTAAGTGTGCTTTAATATCGCCCTTCCCTCCGTGCAGTACGAATTAACACTGCATCGCATCGAAAGTATGAGTGACAGAGCTTATCGCGAATGGTAAAAGTCGTTTATTTCGGTGACGTGTGTCAAAAGTAACAAGCATCGAAACAAAGTGTGCAATGGAATAGTCTCGGTAGTAGAAGAAGGTCATTGAAAAGTGCATAGATTGAAAGTGAAATTAGTAATTTTATATACCACACGTAAATATTGAACAGTAATTGTAGACAGTGTAGAAATTTTTTCTATGGTGAGCACCTGTAGTGCACATTACATACAACCACACGCATCGGTGGTTTGCAGAAGTTTGTTGATAAGGCATTTGTAAAGCATACACGAGCGAGCATTTCCAGTGTGCTTTGGCCGGTGCAGGATAGGAAGAGTGAAACAGTTGTAAACGAAAGAAATCATCACGCGCCAAAATGTGTGCAGCGCAGACAAATGCTCCGGCCAGCTTTAATTATGCGTGGGGCTTTCAGGAGAACCAGACCCGGTCCGACTCGGTGGTGGAGATCAGTCCAAACATAAACTACACTGTCGGCGATGGAACAACAACGGTACGTGTGTGTTTTTCCATTCCATTACTTTAGGATGCTGCTTACGACGCAATGAAAATGCTTTTATTTTACTCTGTACTGTGTTCTCGTTATATCATTTTTGTGCTTTAAAGGGTTTAAATACGCTAACGTTCCGGTTCAGGGTTGAGTGTAGAAACCGTTCAACGATTGCTTTGTTTATTGTCAAACAGTAAAATTATCATCACCTCACTTCTAAGTCAATGATCCAAATCGTGATGTTCGATGATGATTAGCTGATCTCGAATGAGGAGTCGGCAACATTATATTCTTCTTGCTTGGCGTAATGAACCAGTTGGATAGCCCGCTTTACAGCGTTCGGTCTGGTTAGGATTTGATTCTCGGCGCTGATAATAGTGCCATGATGATGACTTATGAACACTTATAAACAGAAGTAGTAAATGACCAATATGTTCAATACAATTGCTATCAATAGCACAACGTAACCTCAGTCTTAATTTACACGTTGACTGTTACGACTCGTCGAACATGTACCTGATGCTAGTCTTTCCCTTTTTAGAAACATTCATTCCACCAAGACCAGTGCGATGAATGCTTTATCCTGACCGAATACTCTTGCCTGTTTGATAATCATTATTATGTTCGGTTTGTAGGATATAAGGATTCCACCGAGGTTTGACGTGTTATGTTGGTTAAGTTGGTGGTAGTACGCTGCTTCCCCACATAATTCACTCTCTCTATCGCTCTGTATCTATACGTTGCTTCAGCCCAGTATGCGTTGTCCATCGTTGTGCGTGTACGACATTTCACTTTTGCGCAAAAAAAAGGTACGACAGCATAAAACCATATCAACAGTAGGTCATGCCTCCTGCTACTTCGTGCATAATCGTATCTGGCTCTCTTAACCACCACCACAACATGATTCACCACCACCCGTGTGTTGTGTCGTCATGCCAGGAGGGAATGTATTCGAATGATGGAAGAAGCTGAGGGCAGGCACATGGTGTGTGTCAGTGTTGAGACAACGGGCACTTGTATTGCAACATACTACAACATAGCGCGCATAACCACCACCACAACTTTCCCTTCTGACGTACGTCCAAGGCGAATGCGTGTCCGGGGAGTTTGTTTTCATCGTGACGCGAAATGTGCGCGTGCTGATACAACTACCATCTCTACCCGGCGCCATGCTTTTCGTGTATCCCACATTGATGCGTGCGTGCGTCCACCGTGAGTGTGTGTGTATGTGTATATGTGTGTGCCTTGTGCGGCCGGAGATAGTTGATTGGGGTGGTGTGGATTTCTCCTAGGTTTTGGTTGATGCTGTTATCCCCGTGTGCATTGGAGGGATGTGTTTTTTCTACTGGTTCTACTGGTACTCTCTGTCTACCATCGTCACCTTTTTCCACCGTTACCACTACTATATCGACAATTGAGCTCGATGGGTGTTGTACCACCACGTCACACGCGCGTGTTTAATTCGCGCTCTTCTCCTGTGGTGTGGTGTTGCTATGTGTGATCATTGACGATGTGATGCACACTCGGGACTTCCCAGATCAGATGTTTTCGTTACTTTTTCTCTATCCTTCCTAGTGTTCGTAGAGCGCGTTTGGTTGTTTGTTTTGATTACCATCTTCCAACTCTACTATGGTACCTTTTCCGGCACGTGCTTGTTGGCCCGATTGAGTAATTATGCATACCTACATCATTCCCCAAGTAGTATGCCTTATCACTGAAGACAATCTTCAAAGTGTAGGCTTTGGAAGGATATTCCATGTTTTTGTTTAGAATGAATTCTCCTAAGTGGTTGTGTGGTCGTACTCAACACACTCCACCTTAGCTATAGACCCCTTTAGAAACTCCCGTGTACATTGTTCCAAATGTAGACACAGACGATGAGGCTTTATCGTGCAGCCGACGACGACGACGACGACGACACACACAGCGCAAAGGACATACTTTCGCTCTTTTATCCTTGCTATGCTATGCGCGCACACACTTCCTTCCATGGCAATGCCCGAAGAAGCAGCAAGTGTGTATAGAAGCGTTCCGTAATCGTCAAACACACACGTGTGTGTCGAAGGGAGCTTTAAATTTGGGCATTCATTTCTGCTGGTGTGTAATAATATTTCTTCCTTTCGTGTTGGACTTCCTTTTTGGGGTGGTATTTTTTTGGGACCAAGCCATGTGTGCATGGGTGTGTTTGTGCGTACGTACAACGTGGTGTATGCTCACGGTGTTACACGCTTTGTTAGTGGGTGTGATGCGACACGTGTGTTTGTGTGTTTGCACCTCCTAATGATGTGTTGAAGGCTGGGCAAGTGCACTATGCGAGTAGGAAGTTGAAGGGGTGGTTGTTGGTTGGTTGTTATGCGATGCTGTTCGCCTTGTAGAGAGCCGCGGCATGCGGCGTGGTATTGATATGGGCGTGTAGAGAAAAAGCGTATGTCTATAGTTGTTTTGTTTTGGAAACAGGTTGTTTGACAGCAGCGGGTGAGAGGGTGTATATGCGCGCACTTTAACTAAAAGAGCAGTTGGGACTTGCTGGTTCGGGACCGCGAGTGCTGCGTGCGTATATGTGTGGTAGCAACAGCAGCAACAAGCATATGAACGTCGGCACCGGCAGCCAACCCAACGTGTGGGGCTTGATCTGTGCAATCCAATCCCAGCAACATCTCCAACAAGTGCATGTATAGTGTGTGCTCTTGGGTTTTGTTGTGTTGTTGTTGCCACCCCTGCCTCTGCTAGTGTGCGATGATGTTGGGGAGGTCTCTCGAATACGTAGTACCCAATCACCCAACCCTCCTCTATACCGGAGTGCTGCATGATGGTGACCACCGGTGTGCAAACTCATACACACCGGCACACGCTGTTTCTTCTGCTATACTTGCCTACTTGCTGTCTCTGCTAGTTTGGTGTGATTCTTGCTGTTGTTGTTGTCTGCTAGCTGTCCACCAGGACGGTTCGTGTTGCTGTTACTGCTCCTGCTGCTTCTGCTGTGCTTATTGCTATACGCAAGTGTCGAAAATTGTGTTACTACCAGAGCCACTACCAACTGAATTGAGTGAAGTTTTCATTAGCACATCGGCTTACGGTTCTCCATGTAGCGGTGTCATACATCCGAGAGTAACCTTTGGAGTTAATTCCCGATGAATGATGGGTTTTTGTAATAGCTACAGTGTCGAAAGTCGCAGAAGCAGCAGTAGCAACAGTAGCACAGACAGTACGACATATTCCATCAATCACAAGCGCGTGTTGGCCAAATGTGTGACAAGCGCGTGTTGGCCAAAATGTACAGAAGGGGGTAGAACTGAGTGTGCCCTCTACCGCTTGGAGAGGATTGCGTCACCATCACCATCATTTTAGTGAATTGGGTCGGAAACCGTTCATATCAAGTTTTTGCAAAATCAAAGCTATGAAACCGAGGCGTTGCAAACGAAAACCCTTTAGTAAGGGTTTTTTTTTATCTGAAAGAGTGCGTCATTAACGAGGTATAGAATTCTGATAAAAATATAATCTTTTTATCATTTCACCAATTGTGAGCACAGATAAATGCTGCAAAAAGTGGATAAATGTATAAATGTGAAACCCTCTTGCATAATCATATTCCGCGCGACTGGCAAACGCCTAATGAAGCTGATTGCGTCACACAAGCGCTTGGTTCGCGTGGCGTCTCCATCTGAAAATGTGCATAAAATGTATGATTTTGCCAAATTCTTGAAATTTGCCTACATTTCAGCTGTTAGTCTAGAAGAAATGCATTTGAAAAAGACACATTATTAGCGAAAACCCCATTGAAATATGATAAAAACAAGCATTTTTCGCTTACTTTTGAACGTGATCCAAGATGGCCGCTTTTCGTCGATCCCTTAAACAGGGGTGCTTTCTCGCTTACAAAATCAATATAAGGGTGTGTGCGTGTGCTGACAACGGAGCGATGCATGGGAGAGCTAGAGGGAAGATATATGAGCAAACGGAGATGGTGTATGAGTGTGCGTTCAGCATGGCGCTTGTTGGATGTATATAACCACATCATCACCATCAGCTTACGACGTAATTTTTTATGTTTGAATCACCCTGTACAATGAAGCAAACGCACACACACACACACCCAGCACACGCTCACGATGGCGTTAGTGTAGATTTATAGACGCATTTTAGCGGGATGTTTCATAGGTACTTTATGACTAAGAACAGTACAATATTTTTGTTTAATTATTATAGTCAATGATGACGATTCTTTAGGTTCTTTGTTCTTTTGTAGTTTTGCATCGTACGTGGTAAAATTATACTGCCGCCGCCAGTCTGATTAGCATTGGCGTGGTAATGACATGACTTCTAACCTTACTTTTTCCTCTTTACGCTGGGCATACTAATACAAACGCTTTGGCATGCATGTATAGAAGAATACAAAAAAAAACCGATGACTGCTTCATTCGAAGATGCGAGCGCTTCAGTGTGTGAGAATTAATGCCGCGCAAGGGCTCGAGGTTAAAAGGAAACGGAAACACTAACACCCGTATACGAGTGTAAGCTCTGCTTTTTCATATTCGTATACATAGACAATGTATACGAATGCGTTTGCTACGTTGCCATTGTGTGCGAAAGTTATTTTCCTTCTCTTTCCGCCATGGTGCGTCATGCTCATGCTTATACTTCTCACTCTTCTGTCTTGCCCTTTCTCTCTCTATTTCGCCCGGTTGGTCGAATGGTTCACGCGTTCTGCGCATGATCGTTCATTCCCGGTTGTGTTAGAAGAGTTGTAACTCACACAGCTAAGCCGAACGTATAGTGTCATCTCTTTCTCGCATGTTGAAGCATATTTCGTGCGCTGTTTCTAGGTAGACCAGCATATTTTTTGCACTTTTTCTTCTGCGCTGAATGCAGTGCATAGAATAAAAGTGTCGGATGAGGTGGAAGTAATCGAGTCTTGTAAGAAGTGGAGAGGTGGTTCTGTCATGCATCAAAGCTCATAACTCTTCTTCCCATAACAACCACTGATCAATCTTTTTGCCTTTTTGTGAGTGGGGCCTTTCTGTGGGGGTTGTTGGTGTTGGAGTAGGAGATAGTGATGTAATAAAATATGCAACCGCCTTCTTTAAATTGATTCGATTGATAGTTGATAAAATTTATTTACGAAAGAAGCCTTCTCCGTAGGGTGTTTGGAGTCGATAATTGGTTTTGATGGCATAAAAAATTCCAATGTATTTTGGTATTATTTTTTATTTTATTTTTCGAAATATGATAAAGCAAAAAACTATTGAATGGAATTGCAAATTTTACATCCTCTTCTAACTATTTGTCTTGGCGTGCAGTTTCTAGTTTTTCGGCGGGAAATCCATATGGAGGTTCAATTCCAATTGCAATATCCACAAAAATCCCCTCCAGAAACACTGTGTGTGGAGATTCCAATCAATGCCAGTTTACATGGAGCTGGAGCCCACCACTTGCATGATGATATTCGCTGCTTTGCACTCCATGTTACACCGCAATATTACGTTCCGCTCGTTGCAAAATGCAATTTATTTTCACCCGCGTGCTTATGATGTATGTTGCGTCATGGTTGTCAGGGAACACAAAATGCGCCACCGTCGTCATCTTCCCATGAGATCGTCACCATCTCGTACCAGCAAACCATGCTTACAGGCTTTTCGGTGTACAAACGTGATCCGCTCGTGACTATCGGTTAGTTGGTGGGTTTTTCCCCCATGGTGGGACACTACCGTGTCGAATACTGGCGATGGAAGGAAGGGGCATGCAGCAAGAGCAACGAAAGATAGTTGCAACTAACGAGTGCAGGCACTGAAATTGCAAGGGGTAATGCTCACTTTAGGTTTGCTTCTATGGGGAAACCACCACTCGACCCGTTGTTGATGGACAAGCAAACCAAAACGAGCGCTCTCTGCATGCATGCAGCGTTGTTTTTGCATTGCTCTTGAATGCTTTGTAGGTATGGTGGGTTTTGACATTTGACTAGTGTACAGTAATTTGTAATTTGTACCTCAACCATAAAGTGGGGAAACATTTGAGATCATACGATAGGTTCGTCTTGTCGCGGGGTCTTTTTGTTGGCTGTGGTTAGCCTGCAATGAATCCTGTAAATAACATGCTGCTTACAATGTAGATTCCTGGGTACTTTTTGGAAAACAAAACAAAAATATCTTCATTAATTACTGATGAACAGGTAATTTGTTATACTCAAATAATTGCAAGCAAGTTTAGAATCAATTTTATAATATTTCTCCATTTTGCTTCTTGAAGACGACATCACCAGTCGGCAGACTTGGGCAGTTAGCGAGCAAAGAAGCACGGCGCCTTATGCTAATGGAGTTTCCATTAGCATAACATTCCCGTCTAGATGTCGGGAACTGTATGGATGGCGAAACAACATGCACCACCACCATCAGTACCAGTTTCTGAACCTACCTTGCCGTGCAATTTGTTGTTTGAGGTTTTAAAGTGGGAAATTCCTTCAGCTGCTTGTCTACACACGGCCATGTCTGGGCCGTGTCCCGTGAACGTTATTGCGGATTGCTTGGTATTAAGGCTTAGTTTTTTGTTAGAATAATTTGTGCAAGCATGATTCTCTTGCGAATTAAGCTGATAGCGAATGGGTTGAATGCTTCCAAGTTTTCATAGGTTTACTACAATGCATACTTGCAGGCGCACACAACCAAGTCCAAACTCAATCTTTAAGCGGAGACTTTGTGCGGCTTCCATTGCATTGTTGTAACTTCCTATATTTCAATGCCCTCATACATCTCCATGGTAAAGGCAGACCAATGAATCCGATATTTTTAAAACTCTCTTTTAAAATATGAAATTCCTTTACCTCGTAGTTACCGTAAACCTGTTCTGTGATAGTGTGCAAAAGATGGAAAGAAAACAAGTTCCCTGTTGTGCCCTTCATAAGAATTTGTGCGGCCCAAAAAGGCTGCTAACCACGTTATCGTGTTTTGCAGCAGCTAGAAGAGATGGTTTGGGCTTTGCGTGTCTGTGAAAAATGTTCCCAAAAAGAAGTGCACAAAGTGGAGACTTACATGCAGTCACTCATGTCCAAAAAAAAAACGGGGTTTCAATCGCTTTATTTTATTTCGTACAGTCAAAGCATAAAGTCGGCTTCTTCGTTTTCGCTTTTATTGTTCCGTGTGTGCTAACGTTCTCTCGCTTTGTGGTGTAGAAAAAAGAAAAAACCACACTCGGTTCATGTTTTGTTCCTTTACTTTTCAATGATGCATTCGGAATTGCATTTGATGCTGCAGTTTGGTAGGAATTCTTTTCTTTATTTCTTAATCGTTTCATGGTTTTACCTTGCGTCTATTCTTCTGTTCTTCGTGGAAAGATATTTTGTGCGGTTGTGCTTTATTTAATGTTATTTAAAATATTGTTTGTGGTGTAATTTGTTCAACATTGATATTAAAAATAAACAGATTTTGTTTTATATAACACACAACGATAAATCTCTCAAAAACCGATAAGAAGACTAAGGAAATACTTTCTAAACTCTTAGAAAAGGGTTCGTGAATTTTATTTCAATGTGTTGTGGTATCCATTTGTGTTTCCGAACTCTGTTTCTAAGCTGATCGCTTAGGGTACCGAAGGGGGAAGGGTGATTTTACAAATCTGAGAGATTTCGATTTCCATGCATCAACATAAATCTCTTTTTTCCTGATTCTCCACACTGGAGGGCGAATTTACACTCATGCTTCTGCTTTAAGCCACAAATGTGAGGTATGCGAATATCAATAAGATGGGACGACTGGCTTGGTGCTCTTAAAACAAAATCGGAGAGCCTGGTTAATGTGTTTGCGTGTTTTATGAATTGCAATATAAATGCATAAATATACATCCACACATTCATCTGTCAATTGTGTTTAGTTCCGTCTGGGATGTGATGTAAACTCAGCATTTCTCATTCTAAATCACAATTAAATTTGGTGGGACAATGTTTGGATTTTATACTCTGAGCCATTATTGTATTACGGCTTTTAACGGCGTTTCCAACTTTGATGACCTGTTGCACCTCTTTTGATGCGTTTTACTTATTCGTCCACTGTATATGGCACATTACCTCAGAGGTCAGAGTACGTCTAAGTTAAGTTCCTGTACCAATACAAATCCATCACTTTTCGGTCAAGTTCTCGGTCATTGGCGGTGGAAAACGGATTGACACGTTTTTTGCTATCTTTCCCCTTGGGTTTGCTCCATATGTTTTGCGGTAATGCTTTCCCCGATGTATTTTTAGCCAGAACCTTCAATAGTCCGATGGCACAACCACAGTCTCTTGGCCAAACCACCTTGACCAAAAACAAATCAACCCCCACGTAAACCGTGACATTCATGTTGATGGTATGGGGCGTAACATATGCTTGAAGTGTACTGCAAAAACAACAAGACGTGCGCGAAGTAAAGGTGTGTGTTTTTGAGTAAGATGAAGACGTTCGACTTAGAGCGAGCGATTGGTTGCAAAACGTGCGTGTGCGTCTGCACACAGGACAACACAACAGCAGCTAGCTGCTGGTAGAGAAAGTGGTGTGTTTGGTGCGTAAGCATGTAGACACCACCCCGGACACCATTCTTATGCTTGTGTGACTCGTGTAGCACAGTGTATGGGTGTGTGTCAGACAAAGAATCGCACCGGCAGGATTTTGTTGTAAGGGGGGTGTGTTTGTTTACCAACAAAGCGATTTTGCTGCAAGAGATTGCTAATATTACTTTAGTACATTTGTAAAAAAATGTTACAAAACTATTAAAAATGAAAAGAGAAGCATAATTATGATTATGTTGGTGTGTCAAATTCCAGTCGTTCTGTTCTGCTCCATATACAGGACCAAGCATAGAACACGTGCTTCAATCGCACACCGGCTCCTGTATGTGTGTATGCATCTGTACGTGTGTGTGCGTGTGTGCGCACTCCGGACATCAAAGCATGGGTTTCGCTTTGATCAAGTTTATACGTGCGTGCGTAGTGGAATAAAAGCCCTCGTCGCTGTGGGTATTTTTATGTGATAGTAGGAAGTTCCTATTCTCCCGGCATTACACTATTTGCTGTATTTGTGACTGCATAAACGTTTTATGTGCGTGTGTGTGTGTGTGTGCGGGGTTGTACGAAGGCACGTAATGTGGCCGGTTGGCTGGCGCTAACACACTTGTTGGTGTTACCTATTACACGAAAGAAAATCAAAAACAAAACAAACAACACAGTGACACAGTGCAAAAGACGCTTGAACTTGAACTTGGCATTGAAGTCTTGAACATGTTCTCAGGAGGGGTGTTTTAATATTTCTTTTTTTTTGTTAGCATTTTTTAAATACCTTTGGTTGAAACAATAATAAATCGTAAAAAAGTGTAAGCGTTATCCTTCAATCGTTCTTCAAAAATGCTAATAAACGTGATATTGAGGTTTTTCTGATATAATTTGTGTAGAATGACGTCAGTAAATCTATGAGCTTAAATGTGTTTACAAGAAGCTCATTAAGAATTTAATGAAATATAAGTTGCAATGAATTTCCAGAGCTGTGTCTTTCATTGAGCGTCTTGATGAAATATGACTTGTTTCTTGTTCCATTCCGCGAATCGGGAGATATTAATTCAATAAATTGAACTCTATTTGTCCCTAATTGATGGCAACAGAGAATATTGCCAGCGATGCGCAGAATGGAAGATGTATTTTGAAAAATGATGATGACACTGGAGTAGATGCGATCGGGGTTTTACTGGGTGAATCGACGTCGACGAACTCTGTCTAATGTTGGAAAGTATAAATTGGACTAGAAGATATCGTAGCCATCGCTCGGGGTACGATTATGCAATCGATTTCGTTGTGCTCGGGCTCGTTTGAGATTCGCGATCAAGATTAATATGATCGTCTCGAGTAGACAACCCAACCCTTCCTCCAATGGCGTGGAAAAAGATGCTGATGGGAGGAATGGCAAACGAGCCAATATTTCAAGACGTGCTCTCTCAAAAGGGTGTCGAGTTGTTCGAATTGAACAGAAAATTGATAGTTGCAGTGAAGGTTACGCCACAGTCGTCAGACAAGCAAACATGGTCGTACTGAACGCGTTGGCATGATTTCAAGCCTGAACTTTGCAACCTTCCGTCTCCATTACGCTGAGATCTGTTTAATGTTCCAATAACAAACCAATGGAGGTGATTGTCGTTTACTTATTGCTCGTGTCGCTATGACTTACTTAGTATGGTTTTTAGTTTTACAATGACTTCTAGAAAACGATTTCTGTTTTAAAATTTGTTTGATAATATATTTTCTGTTTAGTTGAATGTAAGTTTTATTGACTATTAAACATTTTTATTAAAACATTTTACGTCTTTTGTTTAATTTGAACATACAAACAGATATTTTTTATATTTATCTTACATTTTGTTTTTAGTGTTTCCGTTCACTCGTTGCAAAGTTCTTTTTACGTAACGAATCGTGACTTTATTATGAATAGTGGTGGCAATGTGAACGATTTGTGTTTCCTGTCAGTGAGTCAAAACTTACTGTGCTATGGTGCCCAAAGAAAGCGCCCTTATTGTGCAGGTTTAGTTTTTCTTCTCGTTTCTTTCGTTTTTTGCTATTGGTGCACGGTGTAAACTTTGTGGTTCGTATTTTACCACCAACCTTGGAAAAAACGGTGTTTGAAGAGAAGGGTACAACTTCCAACGTCAGAGCATCTTTTAGGGAGGTTTTATTTTTATTTTTTGACCATGTATTACAACAGCGAAAATAGAAGGAAATATATTTTCAAGTAACAAACTGCGTCTCTTGATTTTATTTTTAGATTATTTTTTATTAAATTCATTACGTTGATTAAGTGAACAGAAAAATGATCGAAATAACCATACACCTAAATGAAGCTTGTTGTTGAATGCGTTCGATTGTGCATGTCGAGTGGTTGATGATGTGCAGAGAAGAAACATAATCATTCATTACTCCACATACTGCTGTACGTTGGTCTGTATGTTCCTCATGTCGAGCCACTCATCTTAGTGCTACTAAACCATGCATCCACATTCTGCCGATAAGTTTTGTTTGCGGTTGCATTCATTTCTCCAAGCAATTATCATACTCGTTTCTGCGAAATATGTTCCGGATGTGAGATGCTAAACAAAAGCGTACGGGGAGGTTCATTGAGCGAGTCCCCTTTGGTACGTGTTTTATGCCTTCCATTTCAAGTCTGCATGTTTTATATAGTTATTAGTCTGCTGCAATATTAACACCCAGCGCTTCACAAACGGGTTCAGTGTGTGCTGTTCGCTAAACGATAAAGCGTCATATGATGGCAATTTTTCGCGTTGTGGGTGGACGTGTGGTATTGCTTATCTAATGAGCTTAAAGGGGCGAGAATGGATGGGTGTGATGGGTACGCATTAATTTTTTACGACCTCCAAAACAGCATCATACGGGTTGGTTTTTAGCATATTTGAATTCTATTACAAGTCGTTTTACATGTAAAGCATACCCATCTCCAGCTAGCGCCTAAATGTATACTTTTTTTGTTTATATATTTTCGTAAATATCATTGGTTTAGACGAAAATTTCGAAAGTTTTTTCTGATGTGATTTTACTTAAAATCTAGTTGAATTCATAACAATGTACGCGTCTACCTAAAGCGTGGCACGTTCGGTTGTTTTCCCGCCAATTTCCCATTCAATCCCCCTTTTGACGGTATGCGCTTGTATTTCCCGAGTTGGGTGGGGGGGGTTTGCCGCTACATACACCAAACAAACAGGCACCAGGCGAACAATGTTACCATCACCACCACACCATACTCATAGCGAGTTTATCATCATGATGCTGACGTGCTTGATGGTATTACTCTTATAAAGACTGCTCTTTTCCCGACAAGGGTGAGAACCGGTGGATGAAAATACGTCGAATGGGTTTTGGCGTGAGAGAAGCAGAACCGAGGACCGACGATATGAGAGGACCGTTCTCCAAACCAACAGCGAGGTTTGAATGGAAATGTGTTGGAAAAGTCGCCGTTTTCCACATCTACCCACGCAGTCCGGTTTCGGTAATGTGATGCGAAGAGTGGGGGGTAGATTTTAGTAAAAGGGGGACCGGTTTGGTGTGTGTCCTTCATACCGGATGGTGTGCGTGGTGTAGTGTCTGGCTGCGACGAGTCAGTAAAGGTGCAAGTGTGTGTTGGGTGCTCTTCTCCAAGCCCGGAATGCAGTTTTGGTGGGGAAGAAGTTGGAAACTCCATCACACAACATTCACATTGTTCGCATACTTCGACATACACGTTTTGCTTCATTTATTTGGGAGTTATTGCTGTGTGAATAAATTCGTACAGATTGTGTTACTCTTTCTAGAAATATTGTTATGTACTTATAAATTCTTGAGCGTTTTTAATAAATAAAAGAGCCTAAATGTATGCAATGTAAGGTGAATAAGTACAACGATATTATGGTATGGTTTTTACTGAGCATCTTTTAGCCTTTTGTTGGTTATATCTGTATCATCCAGAAGATCAGGTTGCAGTCCTGAAAATGGTACAAGGGACGATTTTTCAATAAACAGATTGAATAGTGGAATTTCTATGAACAGTGCTAGGGCCGCAGGGTAAGGCTATATAGACGCGCCACGAATCACCGGAGGAATGAAGTATGCTTTAGATTGCTCTGGTTCGATAGTTTGTACAGCGAGAATCTGATACTAGCATCATCATCGTGCATAGTTTGGTTTCAATCCTTCTCTCTGGTACCTTTTGTATAAACTCCGATCGTATCCACTTTTTTCCGTCGAACTCAACTCCGGCTGGAGTGAGAGTTTGTTGGGCAAATTGCGGAAATGATGATTGATTTGCAGGGATTAGAATTCGCAGGTCAGACTGTGTAGAATGTTCAAAACTTTTGTGCACGTGAACCTTTTCCACCTCTTGTATTTATGGTGGAAAGTGCGGAATTGATTGGAATGCAAGGTTTTCTAATTTAATTGGATCAGGTTGTTTAGATGATTAATTGTAATATTGCGAGCATTGAAGGTGACGTGAGCTATCGTTAATTATTCGAGTTGAGTTATATATTCCTTCCATTGTAAGTGAAATGTGTTAATATAAACTCAGACCGAAACAAAATGTAAATAAATGCGTGTCGTGTCTGCTTCATAAATACACAATAACAACGAAGGGAAGGTGTGCGTTTGACTTCTCGCTCTCCACCAAAGAACCCTTGACATACACCAACAACGAACATTTGCTTCACGCAGGTTTTGAACCTTGCCTGTGTATTACGCAGCGTTCTTGCTCTCTCGCATAGATTTTGTGTAGCTTATGCTATTATTGTCCAACGCAAAATATCACATCTTTTCGTGTTGGTCGTGATCTTTGCCCCAGGTTGGTGGTGGTGATAGAGGATGGTAATGATGTTGGTTAGGTGGCTCGGTTATTTGACAGTAAAGTGTAACCGCGCATCTCTTTCGACCGTTCGACCTTCCTTCCCCTAGCATAAGACGTCGATATATTGACACAGAGACGCGTGCCGATGCTTTCTCTGGGCATGTGTGCGTGTGTATGCGTTCGGTTGGATGGTGGAGTGGCCAACAACGACAACACCAGCAACAATACCAGGAGGCATGAGATGGTATACGCTAGTTTGTGTGTTGTGTGGCCGTACACAGTGTAAGGGCAAAAAAAACTTGTTTTTAAATCTTATCCACACACGCCAAATTCCTCTCCATGTGTGTTTCCGTTGGTTGTTTGTTTGTAAACATGTTTTCTTACTTATGCGCGTGTGAGCAGCGATGTTGATCAGCTGATTTTGCGAAAAGAAGACAATAAACCGTAGTAAAAGAAATTAGGTCACCGTAACCTGGTTAAACATTGCTTTAAGATAACAGTAGATCATAGCAAACATAGAAGAGAGTAAATTTTGAAGGTTGATTATTTTTAAAAGCAACAAAAGTGTGTGAGTGTTTACTCTCACACATTAGCAAAATCGACGCAACCCAGCAGCAACATAATCGCGATGTTCATTAACATTATTATGTTTTCCTCCGGGACGATAAATACACACGTACCACGTGTAGAGGAATGTGCGTGTACGCCACACGACGGGTACATAGAACGGTGAAATATCTCTGCAATGGTTGTGCTGTGGGAAAACATTCGGCTGCAAGAACCGGGCCTCTGTCTTTGGGTGTGTGTGAGACGCTTCTGGATCAGCTGTTTTTGACATTTCATCTTAAAGTTGACCAAGCTACCGGTGGGTGTTTTACCTTGATATGTAAATTTCAAAAGCAATCATTGAACCGTTTCTATTCGTTATAATCTTTTCGTATTTTCTTCACTTTTTAAACGTCTTGTTTTTACTTTTGATTTGCTTGGTAAACTTCGTAGAATAAGATGAATGTTTTTGCCTTTTTGGTTGATTTCGTGTAGAAAAGGCAGACACATTCCCACTACAGTAAATGAATGAAAGAAAAACAAAATCATTAATACAGATTTATGTAACATAATTGTAAATGTAACTAAATTGAAACATAAAAAGTACTCCATTCGATACTCATTGCAATGTTTTGCTTGTTTTTTTCTTTCTCTTTTTCTCTCTATTTCGTCGTACATATTCATCATCCTTCATCCATTCATCGTCTCGCCATCGTGTCCCATCACCACGCATCGACAAACCGCAAAAAAAAAACTCACACACAAAAAATCAACGCTTCATCTTCCCCATTTCGTGTGGCGAATAATGTGTGTTTATATCACGATAAAATGCTATCCAACAAACAATGTGAACTCGCTCGGCGCTGGAATTGGAATTTGTATCATTGGCAACTTTTGTAAATTCGGAACTACGCCGGTGTGTGCTGCATTTTACCGATTGGTTTCGTTATTGTATTGGATTTAATTAAAATTGCTTCAACATACTCCGTTGCCCCGGAACCTGGATGAATCGTCGTGGATGACTGGATGATAATAAACACACATCGGGAAATGCGCTTCATCCTCCAACACACCACGTCTTATCTGTCCGGTTCAAAAAATCCATTGTACCAACCACCTACCACACACAAACGCGTGCGTGCGCTATTTGTTGTTCGTTGTTGTTCGATTGTGTCCGTACCATGGATTTGCGTGCATTTTATGCTTTCGCGTGGTTTCTTGCTGCCTCATCACGATCGGTCTCGTTCCCTTCCCTTCTTTTCCTTGCCTAATCTGTGTACCGGCCTGCATGTGGACTAAAACAAATAGATGCCATACTTGCAGCTTCCGGACGGGGCTAGCATTTTGCTGAAGGATGGCAAAGGTGCGATCTCGCACGCCGGTGGTAAAAGTGTCCGACGTATGATCCTGGTAAACGATGCATCCGCCCTGCCACAAGGAACACAACGGTAAGTTTCTGTGATATTTTGGAATGGTTGGATAGTTTTTTTTTTTTTTTGTTTTCGTGTCTGCTTGCAGGATAATTACCACCGGTGGTACAGCAACAGCCGTCGCTACGGGTCATACAAAGAAACACGAAGTTATAAGTAAGCATTTTCGTTAATTTTTTACTCAAGTATGTACATCAGC
>AXCM01005731.1:0-17052 GCA_000473375.1 Anopheles culicifacies | reverse complement strand
TTTATTTCACATGATACTTTGCAAAATGCACACTTTAATCCAGATTGATATTATTTGGCAGCTTGTTCTAACACATCCACAGTACATGGAACACGTTCTCCGTAGAAATCACTGTGCACTGATATAGATTATTATTATTATTATTATTATTATTCGGCATTCGATACTTTCCCATTGCACACTAGGGACATTAGCGCAAGATTGACGGGAACGTTTCGCACTACGCACAACCGGCAGCGAGAGGCCGCGAAACTGGCAGGAAGCTGGCTGGCAGGATCAACGATGCATACAGATAGTATAAGCACGCACACACACACATACACACACGGATACACACATATACACCGATTCGGGTAGGCAGAGACACGCACACACACAGCAATTTTACACTTGCATCCCTCCCTCCCCGCCAAACCCCAGGAGCTATTATATGACGGGCTACTTTTCTGCTTCTTTCTCTGTGCGTTGACTTTTTCTCACGGGAGGAAGGCTCACCGATCCATGCAAAATTAACCTTCCCGTACACTGCAACCGTAGCGTTACACCACATTCACCGTACACATTTTCTGACCCCGGATGCACTTTTCACTGGAAAATGGTTCGCACACAAGGTTCCGGGAACGCGATTTACGAACACTTCGTTTTTTTTTTCTACATACGCAGATCCTTTACCGCAGTCACTGGTCGAAAAGTGCACCAACGAAGACGATACATCCGATGGTGTCGAACGCAAAATCGATACACCCGAGCACTAGCAACGCACACAACACTGACAATTTCCACAGCAGCCGTGCCACTACCGTTGTTAGTGCATTGTTTTAACAGTTTTATTCGGTCATTTTTGCACTCTTTATTTACGGCTTGAAAAATTACCGACGGCTAAGCTCATGGCTATACAAATATGGAGGAATGAATCCTTCTCTGCACTTTGGTCCATCTCGTGATTGACAGCTAAACTGTTACGCTACGTTTATGCAATATGTTTCAGTTCTCCTTTTGAACGGCGTGTTTATTTCAAAATATCGTTTGCCCGTTAGCACGGCATGTTCGGTGTTCCTTTGTTCTTGGTATTTAATCGCAAAAGCGGGTCTTTAATAATGTGTAATTTATTTCTTTCAATACAGTTCTTTCTTGATAAAGAAAAATTGATAAAAGTGTGTGGTAAAACACACTTTTCACATCCCATTTCGACTGCATCTATTCTGAAGAAAACTTTGTAATAGTTTTGTGAAACTACAATCGCTATCTACTGCAAGAAGGAAGGATTGTAGATAAAAGAAATCGTATATAAGCGCACATGTTTTAATGACGAGTTGGAATTAAATTACTTCTCATAGCTACAAACAGTCTGATTATCACAAATTCTGTACTAACTTCCCAGAAGGATGGATAATATCAAGTGATTCTAGCGCTCCAACTACTATTCGTTCGTAGATGTGAATTGTCACCACAAAAGGAAAACAAATTCTGCCACGTTCTCGTTTTAAGCATATTTATTATTTATCTTACACTATAATCCTAAACATTTCAGAACAAAAAACTAAAACAATAAAAAAAATTAAGAGAGTCGCACTCCATACGAAATATGTTGTGTAAATTCCATGGCAATGTATATAAACGACTCGTACATAGAGTTACTGTTATTTGTCCAGCATAATCAAGTCGTACATGATACATCTAGTTCGGTAGGAGCATTTACATAGAGCATAGTCAGTAATTTCTTCATAGAAAAAAGTCACATAAATTAAGAATCTTCGTACTGATAAACCTATTCGATACACTACATGCTAAATGGTGTGTAATTTTCGCAATTGAAATTACCACCACATCTTGTTTTCAGTTCCCTTCCGTTATGACAAATTTTGCCAGCAAGAAATAACTGGTTGATCTATGCGTAATACATTTATTTTTCAAACATTTGTTTGTTGCATTACTTCCTTTCACTGCAGGCGTGTAAATGTTTGCAGCTTTGCAGTGTAACCAAATTAGCTGCCTTAGCACGCACAAACGAACATTACACATTCTACAACCACTTGGCGCCCATGGCGCGCAGCTTGAAACCCCCAAAACTAATTCATGAATTCATTATTTTTAATTTGGACTTAACAATTCATTTTAACAACTGTGTACAGGGGTTCCTTGTTCCAAGTCAAAAGGGGGTTTTATTCAGAGTTTGCCATTCGAATGTCTTAAGAACCTGACCTCACGGTACAAACAGATACAGTAAACGAGAGTACGAAAATTAATAAACGAACTAACTTTTGCTGACAACTGACACTGCTGGCGGGGAATTGAAAGATTGTACACGGAATCGGTCAAATAGCTTGTACAAAGCAGTTGTTATCGAATCACATCATAATTAAATTGTTTCTCCCATACACAGGACCTCCCTCCCTCAATCAAGTTACATATATCCAACCAATAGGCTGTTCAGGAATCAGGACTACGGGTAGAGTAGAATGCAATAAACAAAATTATATCGAAATAGTTTACGCTGAACAGCGCAACAAAGATAATACTATTAACACCATCTGCAGAGGTACAATCAAATAAAGAACTGAGGATTGAAAAATAAGCCTCCAATGTTCCTAGTTTGCCTGGTAGGTTGGTTGGTTATCTGAAGTTGGTGATGTTCTATGCATGGGAGAAAATTTTTGCATGAATCCAGAGTTGAGCCTGTATCGGGGAGGTGCATTATAAAAGCTGCACTACCTCCGCTATGTGTATTGGTGTAAAAAGCTATTAAACAATAAATAATCATGTAATGGAAAGTATGGTTACTGCTTCCTCGGCGGTGTTTGCAGGGACGGGTAGAGTTTCTTGTGGCTTATCGATGCAGCGCTAGTGGATTGATTTGAAAATTGCTCATTTGTTCGCCGGATCCGCCATTCCCGCCAGGAGATTCTTGCTGATGCTGGTAGTGGTATGCCGCCAAAGAAGGGGTGGTAGTTGAAGACACATCTACAAACGATCAAACAATATCATTCAGTTCATTAACAAATTGAGAAAGAAAAACTTATTTGACGGAAAAGAAAACAATGTACTACAGTAATTAATAGCCAACACATGCTTTATGTAGTATGTGAAATTAAATAATTTGCATATGGTTTGATATGTCCGAAAGTGATGCTCGACAATCGAATAAACGAATAGCTACAACAATTAAGATCATCGGTTTGGCTTTCATGTGCGGTTATACCATAATAAACTAACTATAATTTCCCAATGCCGAATATTAACGATTCGATTATGTGTGCGGAAATATCAAGTACCGACTTTGTACCAGATCAGACGTCCAGTTTCATTGTGCATTCCTCCTCAGTGGTTAGTCTTAAGAGAATTGGGTCAAACATAAAATTTTGCTTCCTTTCAATTTTATTCGTTAATGATTCTCTGTGAGATTATATTTAGCAGTTTCGTTCAATGTCTGTTCATATTATTAGTTTCTGGTTCGCGACAATGAACCATCATTATCTTCTGCATCCATTTACCAACGTATCTTACATCAGAGATATGATGTCCTTCTTGGCCTATCCGTCATTAATTTCCCTTTGTGTATTCCTAATACTTCTTTTAAGCAATTCTCTGGATAATAACGCCCTGGTGTCATGAATATTACAAGTTAATTTAACTGGACCACATACATTTTTGAAATCGATCGATCGACAAATCGAAATGGTCATTTTTGAAAACAGTTTTACAATTAAATTCACGCTGTTATACATTTTTCCTACACATCTAAATTATACTTTGACAAGGATAGGATTATTTCAATTATTCAACTGCATTTCCTTTCAAAAGAAACGGTTTATAGAACTATTATAGCATACCGTTACTTCCGTTGTGCGTCGGGTTAGGTGTCGATGGTGGCGATGGGGAATCGAGCGATATTACTGACGATGAAGGGTCTTCTGTAATGTACGCGAAAAGAAAACATAAAATTGTTATTTATATGTTCAGTAGGTTTTTCTTCTTTGTTCTGTTTGATTTGAGGGATTCCTATATAAGGAAAACCTCTTTAATGTTATTACAGTAAAGTATAAACAATATTCTCTTTCACCACAACATTAACGTGTTTCTTCAACAAATATCGTGTTTTTTTAAGATGCGACAATGTAACTAATAGGAAATAAACAAAATATTTAATTTGTTTGTTTTGTTTTCATTATGTTGACGTTTTTTGACGTTTTTTAAATGTGCTCCATGTAGTAATTGTCACAACAACCATAGTAGTTATTTTTTTCGAAATTATGTAGAGCATTGATTATCTAGCAAAGTTCTAACAAAAAGCCCGACATATTAATATAAAACAAAAACAGAAACAATTGACGATATAACCACGAATCGATTGGAAAATAGAATGAAGGAAAATCAAAATTCAATTTATGTGACATAATCGATCGTCGTTACGATCAATTTGATTTCATTTAAACGTAAGTAAAATTTACAATCAAACATAAATTGTTCCATTCGATGCAAATATGTTTAAGCATCGCTTTAAATGATCGAATAATCGTGATATAATTTAACTGTGCAAGATAAAGGGTACAAGATATTTTAATTTTATTGTTATATCTGGTTTTAGTGAATGATCTATGAGCGTATCACACATGTACACCATTGCGTCACATTGTAATTATTAGTATGATCAAAAATCTGTTTGCTCCAATGTTCTCTTTACAATGTATCAAATGTAGTGATATTTTTTCAATGTCCAGCAATCTCATTTTCACTTTCGAAAGAAGTTCTTTCCATTCACGGTCACTGCTGTTTGTCGGACCATTTTTGGTCTCACCCTTAGGGTGAATTAATTTCTATACACATCGGAAGGATAACTGCAGGGGGGGGTATTATGGTTTGTTATTTATGTCCCTGTTTTGTTAATTATCTTCATCGTTATCTAGTATTTCTTCGCTGATGACAACACTCTCACTTTCCACGGGATGTTGTTTGTCTGAGTTTCAGAGAGAGAGCGGTGGCAAAGGAAAGCAAAGGAGAGAGAGAAAGATGAAGAAATAATCGACAATTAGACAAATGCAATTTTGTCACTATGCGGGCAATTTTTTTTTAATGTTTTGTGTATGTGAGCTTATGTGTAGATAGATAAAAATTAAATTAAAACACGAATAAATGATGTACATAGTCGTTTAGGGGTGGCCAGCTCTCTGTTTGCTTTTATCATTGTTTTATGCTCAAAAGGTGTGTAGACAAATCAACGATACTTGAAAACATTGATCAAATTAACTTCGTGTGGTACAATAGAACAATCAACATAAGCCGTTTACACCTGCAATAAATTACCCTTGTACGGTTTTGGGGAAGAAAATGTTTCCATGTCAAAAATCTATTATTACATGTCAGCAACAAACAACTCTTTTTAGTGAAAACAGCAAATACCCATGAGGGAGACTCATCAACCCTTCGGACAAGTGCAAGGATTGTAGAATTATAAATCGTGTAATAATACCATAACAAATTATTTAACAAAATAGCTTTCAGAGCTTTCATACTTTGCCAATATGGTACGATCGAAAAACGCATACAAGATAAGAGAAGTATCACGAAAGGCATAGAACACCAAACAATTGAATGTGCTTATTTTCAAGGGAATGGAACACGAACCGAAAATTACAAGCAATATTAGTCTGGTAAGCATGAAACCCGTAAGAATTAAGAAGTTTCTAGTATTCGAAGTACGAAAGCATTTTAGTTTAATACTGACTCAAAATTCCTCGTTCAACAAAATCAATTGAACTAATTGTCTGAAGAATGGCGAGCAGGGAAAATAAATGCATAAATTCTGCCAACTATTCCCCATTTTGTATTAAATAACAATAACAATTTACATTTCTACAAAATGTAGGCATATTGAGTGTTTGTACTTGTGTTTGAATTGTAAAATAAAACGTTTCAAAAGTGCACTTACCATTAATTTTGGAACGCGTTACTACGGTTCCCGCGCTAGCTGACGTGCTTCCTGTTGCGGCAGATGTGGAGGATGCGGACGACGTAGGATTGTTCGAGCTTCCAGCTCCATTTGTGCGGTTGTTGGTTTTCTTCCTCTTTGAAGGAACTTCGTCGTCAGAATCACTCAGTGTCAAATCAACCTTTCGTAGAAACGGTAGAATAATAGTTTAGGAAACATAAGCAACGTTCGTATTATCAGAGGACGTGTTTTTAAAACAGATATTTACCGTTTCACTGGAGGTAGTAGTGGACGTCGGTTCGTTTGTTGAGATGACTGAAGTCTGCGAAACGATACTTGGTTTTGGTGGATCCGTGGTTATTACTTCTGCAAGGATCAAACACAAAAGAAAATAAATGTTACTAAATTTTACTTTTGTTGATCAGACATGGCCATAAAGTTGAATAACAACTGAATAATGAACGGCCAGAGGGCATTGAAAGTGCGATCATCCCCATACATATACTTACCAACGTCATCAGATATAACTTCGACCTTTTGCACAGCTTTACTAGGCGAACCATCGTCAGAATCATTTTGTTTGACACGAGTACTCCATGAACCGTCATTGTGAAGCTGAATCTCTGTATCTTCGCTCGAAAGCTTGTGTGAAGCCAGCACTTCTTGGAAGTACCTTGAGTAAGAAACGGAATCAATTAGATTAAAATTATTGTCTATTTTGCATCTGCTGCCTCTACAACACTTGGGGAAGCTTAATATGACTGTTACGTACCCGTCAATTACTAAGTTGTTGTATACGGCTGGTTTGTCACAGACCGGACAGTTCCATGTTGGTTTGCGTTCGTTCATCTGAAGATATAACGACGCATCAAAGCACTGCAAGTGCGAGCAGGTTGATGAGCTGTAAGAAGAGGAAAAACAGAAGGAATCAGATAGGAAAAAATGATTTTTTGACAACATTCGGGCATGTTTAACTAACCGGCAAGGGGTGTTCATGCGCATCTTTCCTAGTGGACAAATCAACGATACTTTCAACATTGTTGTTGCAATTTCACAATCAGCATCTTCCTTCAGCTTTTCTTTGACTGCAAAAATAAAACACACACTCTTAGTATCGCGCGTTTGCGTATCGATTCCTGTTTGTTGCCGCCAAGCCGTACTTACTTAATGCTCGTGTGTAATCTGCTGCTTTTACACCTTTTGTTTTCAGCCTTTGTAGCAGTTGAGCCGACGTCAGCTTGCGGACCAAGTAGCATGAGGCAGCATATCCGCGGTTGTACTCCGTGCACCAGGAAACGGCAATGTGGTTCGCGACGGTCGGAGAAAGCTTCACTTGCGGTGTAATGTTCACCGGTCGCGGAGGTCTCTTTGGTTCTACACCAGGTTTGTTTGTGGGTATAGGATTCTGCAATTATGGGTAAGAAAAGGCAAATTAAATTGAAAATAATGAAGAGAATCATATTTTTATGGTCCCTATCTTACCGGCAACGGACACAGTTTGTTGTTCACTTTCACTACTATGTTGGGCGGAAAATAGTCCTCCTGCTCGCAGGTTGTTTCCAGTAAACAAAATCGCAGCTGTACCTGTACGACATGTTCCATCTTGTTTGGATTGCTGATGTCGCGGTTGAGTGCGATTTCATTCGCCTGCTGTGGTGTTAGATGAAAGTAGAAGGAACCTTCCTGTACGCGTTGTGTCGTGTTGCTAGGAACCAATGTGGCCGGTTTCAGCAGTGTTGCCATGACATCGAAAAAGGCCAGCTTTTTCAGTTGTACGTCAGGATAAATCGGGTAATCGCTGTACCCCGGCACGCCAATCCCATTGGCATGAACCTGCTGTCCAACCCGGTTGTCACTTTGTACGGCATTTGCATACTGCTGCTGGTACATTCCCGCTGTCGTACGCGCGTTATTGATACCGTGAACGTTGTTGCTGCTGTTGCTAGTCACGATGGTACCGTTGTTGCCGATGCCGCCAGTACCACTGTTGATGTTAATATGTCCACCGGAAGCAAGAAGCGACTGTACCGCGAGGGCGTTACTCTCGACGGACTGTAGCACGACCTGTGGCAGTAAGGTTTGGTTCACTGCACTGCCGGATGGGGTAGTCGAGGAAGTCAAAAGCTCTTGAGTTTCTTGCTGACTGAAAATAGTAATCGTAAAGAATGCATTGATTCACTTTAGTTAGCCGGAAAGTCACATGGAAAAATGTATCCATAGATAATACACATACGCTTTTCGATGTAGCTCACGAACTCGATGCTTGAGTACGGCAACGTTCTGTCGAACTAAACTCAGTGCGCGATCCACCAGATCAGATTTTCGACCGCTTCGGCTAATGTTATTTTCCCCAAGTAACTGTTGTAAATCGCAGACTCGTAGTTGGTGTACCAGTTCCTACGAATTATAAAGAAAAAGCACACACACGCACAACTTCTTTCAAACAACATTATAAAGAATAGTTGCTAATACTGGACATTCAGCGAGAGTACAATAGACCACAGCACGTATCAGAACCGTTAGCAGAAATTCTTGTTGTTGCGCCATTTTTGTTTATTTCATACACCCAGCACGCTTCCTCTGTGGAGCGCTTGAACCCGGCGTGGAAAGAATGGTTGTTGCATTTGGCCTAGGTTTTCCTAGCTCGAGACGTACGCACGCACATGCTTGGACCGCTGTTAAGCCGTTGGGACAATTATCGCATTACCTTTTAGTTAAACTGTACCGCAATCACACCGGTACATACTAAACGAACTTATTCGGTTCAATCGGAATGATTTCGTAGCTTTTATACCACAAAACACAACTGACGTTCTGGGAACACTCAACCTCGGGAGCGGAACATGGTTTCACGGTATACATAGCACATAAGCAGAAGCGACTCGCACACATACTACTAAACAAAGTGATATTTTATGAGCCCAACATGAACGCACACATGCACACATTTGGTGACTTCTGCCGCCTGATTCGCACACTTGGTTAAATGTGTGGTTTGATTTCTCTTATGGAGGGAAAGAAAGAAAAAAAAGCAAAAAACACTGTCGCAGGATGTTCCAACACGCAAGAAAAGCATACGTTTCGCAAGAACTGAGCGGTATTTTTGTCGGTTCGAACATAGTTTACTTCATTCGTTCAACAATATCATGCTGTAGGGGTACGGCTGCGATACAGCACAACATACCGTAACAATGTCCATTATCTTCTTCAACTCAAGATCCTATTTCGGCGAGAGATTTCGCTACAACGCTTCTATCATCTCAATTGCAAAATTGGCGCCCTCGCATAAGGAAGTGGCTAACCGCAAAAGATGCAAGAAACAACCGATTTTCAGTGCTTTCGCGGTCGCGATGGTTCTCCTTGCCATCTACAAACAAGGCATTCCTTGCGACGAATATGCTGGCGCTATCTATTTGGCAGGACATGAACATACCTTGAGCTCTGAAAATTCAGCGGCTTGCCGCGTCTTTCTCATCTTCTACTGACTGCTGGAGTGGAATGTGCATACGCGACAGAAGCTTTCTTCAAAGATACATCGATTCGGGATCCGGAATTCTAGTGGCATATGGTAGAATTAATCGTTTCAATAACAGAAAAAAAACACAAAATCTTAGAGCACTTTTCGCACAAGAAGAGAACAATCACATTCAGCAAGCGCACGCAACAAACTGACAACTTGACAGCTGCAACAAGATCAAGCGAGCAGGTTAGCTCATCGTTGCACCACGAACAAACATGGACCTTGGCGGTTTTTAGGAAAAAGGTTATTTCCAACACAGTCATAATTCACCAACATTCGATTGTTTTGCGCAGATAACTATTCCAAACTGGAGGAAAAAGAACGAAAAAGTAATAGGTGAGTTTACCACATTTGATGAAGGAGGTATTGCTTAAATAGAACGAAATTTGGTTGTCACAACATATAACCGTTTTGCGTAGGGTATTGCAAATTCAGTTCTCATTCCATATACTTTAAATTCGGAACTATGAATTACTACGAGCAATTGGAAAAGTAATTCAATTGAAACATGAAAATACCGTTACGATCATGGGTGGTGAATATAGGATTTTGAAATAAAAATATCCCCTTCTATATTCACCACGCTAGCGTTTCCATAGATACCTTGGTAATTTGACGTCCACGTAATAGTTTCGATGATCCGTGCTTCTCCAATATCCGGCAGTTCTATGAACGAACCAACGAGAGTTTACTGGTTATCTTATTTACATTCTTTCCTGAAAAACCGTTCGATAAATACACCCCGGCAGCAGAAGTGGATCAATTTGAGATAAAACGTCAAGTATGCTTTTCTAGTAGCATAATAACAAAAAATCCCGTTATTCATCCGGACAGTGCCGTGATTGGCAGTACATAGTGAGTGTGTGAACGAATTGAAGTAAGCGTTGTGTTTGCATCATTTTAGGGAGTTTTAATTTGATTATCCTCCGAACGAAGCCCCCAAAGTGTGCTCTCGTACCGCTGGTAGGCACTGGGGTTGTATTCGTGCCGCTCACAACGCTCGGTGAAGTGCAGGAAAGCAGACGAAACAAGCGCATTTGCACCCCCTAGAACAAACAGCAATCTGGCATCACGAGTTAGCCGGCAGACGGCACAACGGAGCAGTGGTAGAGGAGATCATGCGCTCATAGTTTTGTCATACGTGTACTAATCGAATTTGTGTGACCATTAGGAGGATAAGGTGCCGTGTTTGGTGCGGTTGGTGAGCTCTTGTTACGGTGTACGGGCCGACGGACAGTAAGGGATAAGTGTTGAACGAGGGAAGTAGAGCATGATGAAATTGAACGGACCCCGGTGGTCACTGCACTTGTGGCGGCTCACTTTACTGTGCGCCCTGGTGCTATTTCATAACCCCGTGGTGCATGGAAATGATGAAACATCCACCGAGTCGCAGGTATGTTGCTTCCCGTACGATAATCGGATGTTAAAGTTAGCCAACGTTTCGAATGCAGATTGCCCGAGTAACCCGATTGGTAATGTTTGTTTTGTTTCTTTTTTGTTATAATTCTCTCTTAAGCCGGCTGAGGATGCTGAGCTGTACGAAACACCCAAGGTAGATCCGAAACGCATGTATTTTGCTGAGCATTTCGATGATCTGTACAAGGATGGTGCCATCGAAAAGCGCTGGATTAAATCTAAAGCAAAAAAAGACGATGCCGCCGAAGAGGTGGCCAAGTACGATGGTGAATGGGCAGTCGAACAACCGCAGCGACCAATTCTAGCAAATGACTACGGATTGGTGTTGAAATCGAAAGCGAAGCATGCTGCAATTGCATCGCATTTGCTACTGAATCGCCCATTTGTGTTTGAGGACAAGCCGCTGGTAGTGCAGTATGAGGTAAATTTGCAGGAGGGCCAGGAATGCGGTGGATCATACATCAAGCTTCTGTCGGTCGGTGATGGAACGAAGGATTTAAAACAAGTACGTTGAACCAGTCTAGTCCCATCGTTTGTAAGGGTTTGTCACTAATTTGGAATTGGATTGTTGTTTTCCTTTCAGTTTCATGACAAAACACCGTACACGATCATGTTCGGTCCGGACAAGTGTGGCAATGATGTAAAGCTGCATTTTATTTTCCGACACGTCAACCCTGTCAATGGTACCATCACCGAGAAGCATTGCAACAAGCAAAAGTAGGTTCCAGTCGATGGATACTTTTACCTTGCGTAGATTGAAATTACAATTCTTTCCTTTCTGCGTACTCCTACAGAGACAGACTGGATGATCCCTTCAAAGACAAACGTCCCCATCTGTATCAGCTCATTATCCGTCCGGATAACACGTTTACCATTCGAGTCGATCACAAAACGGTCAACGAAGGTTCACTGCTCACCAACTTCACGCCGGCAGTAAATCCGCCGGCCGAAATTGACGACCCAGAAGACCGTAAGCCGGCAAACTGGGACGATCGTGAAAAGATCCCCGATCCGGACGCAACAAAGCCGGACGATTGGAATGAAGACGAGCCGGCACAAATTGCCGATCCGAAGGCGACCAAACCGTCCGGCTGGTTGGACGACGTGGAGGAAATGGTACCGGACAGTACCGCGGTAAAGCCGGCCGACTGGGACAACGATATGGATGGCGAATGGGAACCGCCACTGATACCGAACCCGCTCTGCGAGAAGGCGGTTGGTTGCGGCCTGTGGAAACCACCGATGGTTGCAAACCCGAACTACAAGGGCAAGTGGCGCCCGCCGCTAATTGCGAACGTGAACTATCAAGGCAAGTGGGCCCCGCGTAAGATACCGAATCCGGACTTTTTCGAAGACCTGACCCCATTCCGGATGACGCCTATTGTAAGTAGAGGAAACGAAACTTGTCTGTTAGCAACATCGCCGTTAATGCTTTGCGGTGTTGTTCGTTTCAGGCTGCGGTAGGATTCGAAATTTGGTCCATGTCTAGCGACATTCTGTTCGACAATGTTGTCATTTGTGATGATGAAGCCGTCGCCGACGAATGGGCAGCACAAACGTTCGATCTGAAAGTGAAAACACTCGATCGGCAAGCGGTAAGTTTTCGTCTCTAAGTTCTTTGTTTCTTTGGGGACAGCGTACGACAACGTTTTGCAATGAGGAAAGTAGCAACGAGACGTTACGGAATGATAAATCAATGCTTTCTCTACCCTCGCGTGATAAACTGCTGCAGCAAACACTCTGGGACAGAGGGATGAGATATATAAACTACAAACCGGGCTATTGGGGAGCATACTTCGTTTACTGTTCGATACCGTTGATCGCATACATATGGTTCCTTTGGTCACGACGAGATACAGAGGTGGTTTATCTTTTGTTCAAAACCTACGCTCGAACTATAAGTTGAACGCTCGATGCTGAAACATGATCTCCTCGTTCTAGTCGATAAACAAAGCTTGATAGAACTTGCTCTTGTCTGTCAATCCACCCAATCACCAAGGCGTCCTCTCTTTCTCTTGTTGTCTCGCTAAACTGTAGTAAACATGCTAGTAAACTCCTTTACTTTTCCTTTTTTCTGAATTCCTTCCCCCCGCTTTATAGGAAACCTTGGTTTCGCGCGTCCTTAAGTATTGCAATAGCAACCCCTGGATGTGGGCCGTGTTGATAGTAGTCGTAGGTTTGCCAGTTGCCTTAATGATCTACTTCATGTGCTTCGCTAAGGTAATTCACTTCGTCGACGTGTCACACGCTTGATACAAGTTGCTAATGATGAAATCTTGCTTTTTTGCTATCCGAGAAGGCTGACGCCAAGGCGGAAATTGGACGGAAGAAGAAGGACGATGATTATCCAGCACCGGAAGATGAAGCGGACGATGTGGCCGGTACAGGCGAAGCGGACGACGGGCGTTCGAGCAAAACGAAGCTCAATGCCGCCACAACGGGATCCACCGGATCACGGTCGGCCAGTAGTGCCGGTGAAGCCTACGCCGAGGATGAAGACGACCAGGAAGGCGACGAGGCGGAAGGTGACGATGAGGACAATGAACCACAGGAG
Organism: Anopheles culicifacies; assembly: GCA_000473375.1. Taxonomy (NCBI): domain Eukaryota; kingdom Metazoa; phylum Arthropoda; class Insecta; order Diptera; family Culicidae; genus Anopheles; species Anopheles culicifacies. The sequence goes on along the minus strand of AXCM01005731.1, from coordinate 3,636 downwards.
GAGGCGCAAGAGGAAATGGTGGCCGCAGACGAGGATGCATCGTCCAGCGATGTACCGGTAGATAGTAAGAATTCGGACGGTGCGGAAGGCCTTAAGAAAAGGAAAGCGCGCCGAGATTAGAAGGAAGGATGGATGGTAGAGAACAATAACATTGTACCGTGTTTCGGTGAGGGTAGGCGTAGTAGCGTGTGCGGAAGAACAAGAAGCCAGGTAGATCCAATATAATCCGTAAAACTGTAAAGCTTTAGCGTAAACCATTACGACTTATCTCAGCATGTACTAGCTAATTATGGTTTATGTCCATGCACTCCACAAACGCAATATTGATATACTAAATTTCAAACTTATTTTAAAAATGCCCTTGCTTTTATGATTTCTTGACCAACCAATCGATGTTGGAATTCTCAGTTGACAACGGCGCATAAGCCACGTGTTCCCAATTCAAATTCGAACAAATAGTTAACGGTCGCATTTAAGTTGGTTTGGAGCCAAACCGGTTTGAATCTGGGCTTGATTTCGCTCCATTGCTTTTATGTCAGTTGCAACCGTATTTATCAACAGTGTACAGTGCTTTTGGTTGGTTTTCGTCGGAAGAACACAGAGTAGCAGTAACGGGAAAGCAATTGGGATACAGTTCTTTTAGGCATCATGAAGAAGCACCAAAGGAAACAAGGGGAGCGGGGGGGGGGCTCTAGAGTTTAAGTAAAGTCATTCTAAAGCAACCATACGGAATAGAACGTGCGCGCATTTGAAGTTGCATTAATGAACTGTTTCAATTCATATACTAAATATTGTGTGGCATTTTGGTAGGTGTGTTTTTGTACCTAAGACTCTTTTCTTTTGTTTTTTAATTAAACGAAATCTTATTTAAACTTTAAACGTAGGAAACATAGATTGTTCTGGTGATGAATTTCGATTCTTTTCGGAACTTGCTTGGGATATTTTCCATTTTCCGGTATCGTATTTAGGCTGATTTTGAGATGAGTGGGGGGAAAAACACATCATTCAGCATGTTCTTGTACTGAACACAATCTCATTCTACTATAGCGTAGTTCGAAGCGCACTGTGTGTATGTTGAAATAATTCTGCTCGAGCAAGACGAGACGGATTCAAGAGCCCTCGATAAGAATAAATAAAGCGTAATTAATTGACCATCGAGAAACCAGTACCGATCAATTTGCTTACTGAGAACGAAGCGTTGCTGCTAAGATGTCTTTCGGATGACGCCGGTATTCAACGAGTCACGGTTAATGTTACGATAACATTGTGTTGATATATATTACGTTACCTGTTGTGCATTGATTGATTCACAGAGTGTCGATGATCGTTCAACTCCTAAACATTGCTTCCATATTTCGTCGCTTCTTGGGAATTGTCCGCGTTTTCGACTTTGCACGCCGCTTCATACCCGGTATTACGCCACCCCTGCTCACTGCGTCCAAATCGAGCGGATCGTCGCGGTCTGCCATCTTGCGCTTTTTCGCATCCTTGGTGCGTGTTATTTTCGCCTCTTTGCGGCGTGCTGCCAGGATCGGTTGGTTGATCTTTTCCTGCGCTAGCTGCACCCGACGGCCTGCACGCTTGCGGCGTAACGATGTCTCGATTGCGGTTCGGATCTTGTCGTACTGCTCTGTGCCGAGGCGTGTGCACAACTCCTTACCAACTTTGGACGCCACCCTTCGAAGGGACACCTTCAACGGATCGTTAGCATTGCGTGTGCCGTTAATGTCTTGCGCGGTGAGTTCGCGTACGGCCGGTATTAGCAGTGCCGGTGCCAACTGTTCCAACATATCCTGCTCCACGATCGCAACGACCGATGCTATCCAGTGCAGGGCGTGTTTGCGCTAGAAACGATAAAACAATGCAAGCGGTTACATCGATGTTCTGCTGGGGGTGGAGGTGGATTACTTACCAGCGTGAATAAGTGTGGCGTTTTTACAATTTCATTCTGTATTATGTATCGTACCCTGCGCACCAGCCAGTAAAGGTTAATCTTTTTGGATGACATTTTGTCATCCTCCAGCGGTACTGCACGCAGCACATTGGCTATCAGGAACAGTAGCTGCGTTACAAGGCCTGCAGCCTCGTCGTCCTTTTCGTTCACCATCGCACTGTTCGGGACCATCTGGGCACAGAGATCGAGCGTAAGTGTCTTACAGTCACGCAGCGGATTCTGGTAAAAGAACTGTTTGCCAGCGGAAGTTACGGTCTCGTCTTCCGTGTCCAGATCGACGTCTAATTCCATCTCTTCCTCATTATTCCCCTCGCGATTCGATTTCCGATGCTTGCGCAGGTACCGGATGCGCTCGTGAATGGCGTCGAAATCTAGCTCGTTCATGATTTGCAACAACAGCTTTAAGGCACCTATGCGTACCCACTGGTGGGCACTGTTCAGCAGCGATTGGGCGGTGTACGCTAGCGAATCGACCGTATCGTTGTACTTCTCCGTTGTCAGCATGGCAGGATACAGACGTAGCAACTCTTCGAACACGTTCTGCGTTTGTATGATCAAATGGTCGGCTAACGGATCAGCGTTCAGTAGCGTCGTGATCGATACGAGTGGCTTCACAAACTTGCCCGCCATATCCGTGGCAACATTCCTTAGTGGGACCAAATTCTGCAACAACGATGGCAGCACCTTCTCCAACCAGCTGCTGAGGAATGGTACCGTGGGTTCGCTTCGGATGATACGCAGCAGCAGCTGGGTGGCGAGTTCACGCTGTTTGAGCTGCGTGGTGCACAGCATATCCCGTAAAATGTCTACCAGTTCGACTTTATGGCTCGAATCGAGACGCGTTAGCAGCGTTTCGATACAGTCAGCTGCGAGCGTGCGAATCTCGACCGCATCATCGTTCGTTAGTTGCAGACCGAGGACGAGAAAGATGGAGACATGGTTTTCCACTACGGTTACCTGGCGAAGGGAGACAGGATGTTAACATAAAGATGTGTTCGTGTTCTTTGTCTTAAGCTATAAATGAGTTGAATACTAATCAATGGTTGCTTTGGGCCGGTAATTAGCTTGTGGCGACCAAACACATTAGCCAGGACACGGACAGGCGCCATCTAGGGGAAAATGGACAAAGCTGCCCATACAACGATCCTTGTGTACAGTTGAGCCGAAGTGGAGAGAATAATAGAGAGGAAGACCCAACACTAGCAACGAGCTATAATTCCTGGAAACCAACAAACGCACAAACGCAACGGGCAATAATTTCGAGACAAGGACAGAAGTCCTGACCAAAAACCAGTATTGCTCCAACCACGACGAGAGTACGTCCCCTGGCGACCCACCAAGAAGGAAGGAAGGAAGACCAAGACCAACACCAAGAAGGACGGAAGGAAGACCAAGACCAACACAAAGAGGGAAGGAAAATCGAAGCAGAGCCTACCTCTTGGCTGGACACCCGGCAGGAAGGAAGTAATAAAAGTAGGATTCCACCCGGACCAATCCTAAAAGCCCAAAAAGTTTATCCATACAGCAGATTAGCGCAAACGAACAAGAAAAGCGTTTAATTTAGTGAATCTTTTCAGGACTCATTCATATAATGAATTAACTTGTGGCAACCAAAGCGTCTGTTGCGACAAAAACATTAGCCAGGACACGGACAGGCGCCACCTGGGGGAGAATGAACAAGG
>KI424089.1:0-14724 GCA_000473375.1 Anopheles culicifacies | reverse complement strand
ATTTCAATTATATTAAGGTACATGGTAAATATATTACCAATTTCTAATTTAAACTGTTTATGAGTGCTACCACACAACAAAAACACCGAAACAATTAAAATGTTCCCCTATAATAATACACCCTCAATGCCATTGTGCCCGAAATGTTGCTTTCCAATGTTTGCCTTTTGATAAGTTATCAAAATCTATCGCCGCGTGTACACTGATTCACCCTGCCAAGTGTTCGATTCGTCCGTTACAAGAAAAACTAATATCAGAAAGAGTGAGCAGGGTTATACATATACAGCAAAACCAACCTTATCGGCTGCTGCGTAACTACAGCAACCACAACAATGTCAGTTCTCGTCCCGATAGGCAATAAATTATCGTTTGGCTAATGTTTTGCTGTATGCGTGGCGTGTGCATTTGTCGCTGGGTCACACAACTTGCGTATCATAACACGCACGGCTGGTGCGTTACGCGCAACAAGTCAAACAAAGTGTTTTCCTTTGCTTCTTCGCCCCCCTAACAAAACCGCCCTTAGACCCACTGGCTGGGTCAGTGATGATAAGCCACATCAAACAAAGTACGCCACGAAAGATCCTTTCGACAGACAAAGAGCTCGATGGAGTTAAGCCGGCCATGTACAGTACAATACACATGTCTTTCATTCTTTTTTTCCTCGTTTGCCCACTGGGTTTCGAACCGGAAACGGATTGAGACACAACAAATTAATTTTACCAAGCAGAGAGGAGGAAAACTAACGAAGAAGCGTAGATTAATGTTGGTTAAAAAAAAATCCACACCAAACGGAATAAAACACAAAAATGAAGTATCAAAAGAGTTGCAAAGCAGGAAAAGAATAACCAAACGAAAGGCACATGGATTTCAATATGCAGATTAGGACATACACCTATCCTACAGGCGTGTATATTGTGTGAATACATACCGAATGATTTCCGTTCTCTCTGCTCAGCGTTCTTCTGCGGTGGAACGCGATGATGCCTTCTTCCTGATTCTGTTTGCTTCTTTAGCCGTTGCACACAGCAAAGCCGACGTGTTTCTGTGTGTGCGTTTTTGGACTGATTGTTTTATTACTTTCTCGCTCTCTTACAGTGTGGCGACTACTTCCGGTTCCGTTGCTACCACCGTTCGCACGTTCTTCACCGTATCTGTCGTCGTACTAACGCCTTTCAGTGATGGTTTGATCGTAAAGGATATCATGCTGGTAACACCGCGGGCTTGCACAAGTCTCTGAATGCTTTGCCGTGGTTGGTGCCGCAGTAGGCTTTGCCTTTTTTTTGTTGTTTTGCGGATTTTGCACTTGTTTGCTCGTTTTGCTGGTTTTTTTTTTCACTTTTCACTTTTGCAGCACCGGAGGGAGATTCAATCTGTCACTGAATTGTGTAGCAAGCACAAAATGGGAAGGAATTCATGAAGGGTAAAACAAAATGAACGTGTTGCTCTTATTTGCTGTCCACGTTGAGACGAGTTCTATTGTTATTTTTTTTCACTTCAATATGTTTGTAGAATCCTTAACAGCGCATCAAACAGAAGGAACACATTCACTGGAAAAGGCACATCACATATTTGAGGTATTGAAATTACAAGACTTTTCCATGATTTCCATTGAAAGGTAAGGTTTGATAAAACTCTGTTACTACTCAATGAATTTTGCAAAGAATGTTCAAAAAGATATTAGAAGCCATTATGCGTAGACAGGAATGTCACATTTGCTCACACGGTAATAGCAACCGCATCTTTAACAATATTAAATTTTTTCAGCAAATGTGGATATTCTCATTCACAAAAAAAAACTGCCCGATAAGTGTTTCTGAAGTGTGTTCTCACACTGTAGCTGTTCGACGTGCGGTTTGCGAAGTTGGACCCGCTCTGGGTGGTGAACAGCGATCGTCTCTAATGTGGCGCGTCGTTCTCGCCCTCTTGCACAATTGCGTCCTTCAACCCCTTCCCAAATGAAGAAAAAAAAAGGGCGGCGAGTGAGGTCACAAACGAGACAAAGCGATACGAATGAGAAAAACAAATGGCAGGACAACGGTATAAAGGAAAAGAAAACAAAAAAGACACTATCTTGCGACACCCGCGATCGTGTCGTCTCCATCTGCGTCTCCACCTAAACGTGTCCACACTCTCACTTTCCACCATCGTTGTTGCGGCCCGTCAGGCGTCGTGTGTGGTAGTAGTGATGGCTGAAATTCTCCACCAGCAACGTCGTGACCATACTGCTCTAGGAGGCAATATAGGCAAAACCACGGCCATCGCACACAAGAAGGTTTAGGGGAAAATCGAACAGGGCGAGAAAAGTGTGGGAAAACCAAAAAGTCGTGAGCAAAAACCTAAAAGCGAGGTGAGAAATGTTGCTATTTTGTGCATAACGAAGTGTTCTTCTGATTTCAGCCCATGGCTTTGGGGTGGTCCAGCAAGCAGTTCCGTTTCCCCGTCCTTACCGAACCTGAATGCGTTTCATCCCCTAGCGATAAGTATTAAATTGCCTTTAATCAAACAGGATGCAGCTATCAGAGCAAGCTACTGTGATGCCGCTTCAGACGTCCAATAGCAAGACGAAATGCTTCGCAGAACATGATAGTGCAGGATCTACCAAACAAAACTGACTAAACCTCAGGCACTGCAGAAAGAGCTCCCATAAGACCAACATTTTTCCAATGACTTGGTCATGCCGGAGGACGTTGCCTTAGGGTTGTCGACACGTTTAGAGTATTTTGGGAGGGGAAGACAATGTTTTCGATCTGTAGCAAACCAATAGCTTCCAAGGCCTACTAGCCTCGGGCATCCACCATCGACACTGCCCAAATAAACAATCACGCTCTATTCCAATGTGACAGCGGCAAGTCTGGCAAATTGTAGGCAGTGCCCAAAAAGAAGGGCCACGTGCAGTGAGGAACAACTGCTATAGACGCAAAAATGTTCTCTGTCTAATCTTCTAGAACATCGCTGCTTCAGAATCATGGGTGGAAACTCCGTTCAGTTTCGAAGAGATTGCCACACTTTTACCTACGATATCAAACGAAACAACTTTACAAGTTTCCGATACCGTACGGAAGTATAATTTTCCTCCATTCTCGAAGCACTGCAGGAACGGGTAAATTTTTCCACCCAACAACACACATTCCGACTGTCACAACTGTCACTGAGGCAAGACGAGCCCACTCACACGGGAAATGTTGTATTTTTTTTTCAGACGGAAAAACTGGCCTGCAGCAGTTGGTCGTGCGCTTTTTGTGGAAAAACAATCCACTAAACTTCTAAAGCAGGGCTTACAGCACTCGCAAAAATACACAAAACACTGCACCACACCGTCGTCGTTCGAGTCACTAGTTCGTTCTATCGCGCACGCACACAAACACCCAGACAGGCTGGGAATGCTCACATGGAGAACGAGCATTACCAGTCTGGAGGAAGAAAACACACAATATGGTATGGGGGTGATGGGAAGTCGCGCAATCGCAGCTGTCCAACGCACGCACGGTCAAACAGCACGAAACGGATAAGAAGTTCGTCCGCGGCTAGAAGTTGTACTCCTTACCGTTTGTGAAGTGTTAAAAGTACCGATCGAGCACGGGACGTGCGTGCGTACGGTTACTCGTGACCGAGGGAATTAAACGCGAACCAATCGAGAAGTGTACATTATGTACGCGTTCATGTTCGCGGATCACTTGCCGACTTTGCTCTCTTGTCCTCTGTTTTGCTCTCTCGATACTCACTCACGCACTGTCTTCTGGGATAGAATGCACTTTCGATAGCTTTTGTACAGGGTTGCTAAGAGAGATTAAAGTACACAGAAATTAAGTTAAAAATGCTTTTTTATATTGTTTTAAGTCTTAATTAATGCTCCCTTCACTCACGATTTATCGTTTTCAGTGTTTGAATGATTAACGCGTGACGCAGTTTATAAAATCTGGAGAAACTCCGTTTTGGTTATATTTTAGTTGTGGTTTTATTTCACTTCATTAACAGTGATTTCTATGGCCAATCCATGCTTCCATGACCATTTCTATGACCGCTTCGTGCTCTATGTCCAACAGAAAGCGAAAATTCATACTTTTACCGAAAAGTTAAACTATTTACGACCAACAAAGCATACTGCACTGGCGAACCCTGTAAATTCGGCTACTCTCGCAATTTAGCACCATCGCTCTCTCTCTTCCATGCACCATCTGAAAGATCGCTCTTTCGCTCTCTTCGACTCTCTCTCTCCTGGAGTTTCTCTTGCTGTAAGCCACGCATTACCATCACCCACAGGCAATGTTGTTATCGAGTGTGCATCACGGCTACCGCACGCTTGAGAGCACAGAAGGCACTCGAGAAAGAGGGAGACCGTTCGAATACGGTTCTGCAACGTTCTCGCTCGCCATCGATGGAATCCTGCGGCCGCATACCGTTTTCGGGGAAGGATGCAATACCGTCGCAGCCACCCGGCCTCCGGTCCACCGCATTGCGGCGCATCGGTTTGCATTTCCATGCGTGTGTGTAGCCACCGATGACATTGAAAACTGTGGCGAACGATGACTCAGGCCGTTACCTTACAGCATGCGGCAACAGGATTGAGCCAACGTGAAACTCGCTCGCTGCAATCGAAATGTCCCTGTGGCTCCTGATCGAGAGGATGCACCTTTATCTTGTTTTATTGTTATGTGCCATCTTGCTTATCGACGTTTCGGGGGATGTTTCCCGTTGAGGATGGTTTATTTTTATTAGGTTTTACAAAATTATGAGGCTTTCAATAAGAAAAAAGATGCTGCGAGAGTTCACAAATTGCCAATGACAATTTATCAGTTAAAATCATCAACAGTAAATATAGAAGTCATTTTAAAGATACAACGCAACACAAGCACGCTATAAAAGGTCTTTAAAGCTGTACTGTAGGATATTGGCATTATAAAAAGAAGAAAATAACTTATGAACCTTTGTTTATGAACAAATAACCCACACTAGTCAGGTTTGTAAATACAGGGTTAGCTTTCCCGATTGTTTAGCAACATGTTTTTTTTTCTTTTGGGGCACATTAATATTTAAGTGTATGCGAAGAAAACATTTAGAACTCGCTAAACAAAACTAACGATGCCTCTAGGAGCGGTACATTCTACTTGCATTCCAGCCCCGGTTACATTGTTTTGTCCTCACTTTTACTTCACTTTTTACGCAATACGCAAACGAAGGTTAAGCATAATGGTTAGAACAACAGTCGCGGATGTGTTGCTAGGGAAACGGAAGCAGTGAGCCGGGTGAGGCGGTTTTTTTTTTTCTTTTTTTAAAACACAAGTATAAAAAGTAAAGAAAATCTATTACTTTCGTCTGCATTACATCGTGTGCCGTATGCAACTCCAGCACCTACAGGAAGTGATCGTCGGGGAACGTTTCCTAAGCGCAAAGCAGAATGCTATAAAGAGAAATTACTACAAAAAAACGAACACGAAAACCGGCAAGGAAAAGCCTGCTACGTTTCCTTCGGTGCAACGACCATGAGCATGGCACAAGAAAGCATTCTGGTGCTGGTTGGCACGTATTCTTGCGTCGCTTGTGCACATTCGTGATGATGCACTGCATACACACAAGCGAACACAAACCGTATGCACAAATGCATGATTCACGGTCATTTTCCCTGCAGAACCATTCCGTTCCCGTACCGTGAACCTGCCGATTTTAAACTCATCGTTGGCAAGTGGTACATCTCAATCACGCTTAACTCACACGAGAATTGTGAGCCCGGAGAAGCGATGACGAATGATAGTTTTGCGCTGTTCAGGAAGGAAATACTGCGGGGCTTGTGATGTGGCAGCAGGTTCTTATCAGTACCGCCGGTGCGAGTGTGTGTCACTTCCGTAGGTGCCGACGAGGTGTGTAATTTATGACAGACGCGGTGTGAGAATCGGCAGTAAAATAGTGTGTTATTTATAACCTTTTTCGAAGCTGGAGAGCAATTCTTGAAGTGCAGGTTGACGTTTGCCTGTCGATGTTGCGTCCGAGTGTGTGCGTGTTGGTTGGAATATTAATTGCTGCCTAGCCCGACACGCTTCGGTGATGACTTCCTGAATTATGGGATATTTTTCTTAAAAATGAAACAACACAATTATATGCGGTGCAGTGAATTAGACCTGAATATCGTAAGATGCCCAAAGTCCAATTCAAACAAAAGGGATTTATAGTACCCTTACAGCAAATGGTAAATAGCATTTGTCATTGCTATAGCACTCGAAGCCATGGCTTCACTCAAATATGTAAATGTGAACAAACGATTTCACAGAAATAAAAATACCCCCATTCATGTCTCAACAAACTACCAAAGTTGAAGGGTGTATGACTTTTCACCAAACTCTTCCGTGTGCTGTAGAAATTACACTGCTCATTGCCCGGCAAAACCTCAAAACTCAAAGCCATAACCATCCCAAAGACGAAAGCTGGAAGAGACAACAGCAACAACGAAAAAGGCCTCTAATAATAACAAGCCGTAAAAATGTGGATAATAAAACAAACAAAAGTGTCCGTAAGGGGGTGGAATGCGAGCGGAACCACGACACTGGATGCTGGGCGAAGGGGAAAGCGGACTGACTCATGCCCCGTACGGTTATGACCGTAGCCCGTGATCCCGTACCCGTAGAGTTATCATGTAAAAATATGTAAAAACATTAGATCATGAACGAAACAAGGAACGCGCGCTGGTGTGTGTGTTTTGGTGCGCTTACAAGCGCGTGCACCTCCATTTGGGAGAGTGAGCGATTGATCGTTTCGCGGACGCGGAATGAAAACCGACGAGAACTCTGCATTAGTACATGGACAGGAAGCGAATGCGCGGTGAACGAAATAGAAAGGATGTATGGATGTTTGTTTGTTGTTGATCGTAGGGAACGATCGGGGCATGCAGTATGCAGATGGTTTCCAACCAAAACATAACGAAACTTTATTCGGCCAAGGCGATGAAAATGTTGAACAAAGGATTTTTGTTGTTTAATTCAATTTAGATAGGTTGTTCAAGCGCATCTACACTACATCAATTGCATAAATAACAATTACAATTCAAAATTTAAACTTGTAAAGCTACTAAAGAATTCAATAAATAATTTTTTTTATTTGTAATAATTTTTTAAAATTTTTGTTTAATTTTCTATTAAGGTCAGAATGTTTATCCGCCACAGCAAGAGAATCCTGAATGGAAAATTTACCATATTGCCTGCAGTAATATAAGTTTTACTTTAAATTAGTACGATTAATGCTGTGCCTAAGGAGATAATACCGCATAGCTTTTATTGCAAAATGATGACTGATCGGGCTTTTGAGTAAATACGACGATCTAGAGGGGATAAGGAATTGTATGATATTAATGAGGGATCTGAATGGCACACATTTTCAGACAGAGGAAGAGGTGAAAAAATTCGTTAAGTAATGACAACCAGACGAGAAATCGAATTTAAGAACAGTTTTGAAAATTAAGACATCGAACCTGATGTGATTTTGGTTTTAAAATAAACGAATAATAACGTTATTAATGAGTTACTGTTACTTCTGGGTCCCCTCTCTTTTATAAATGATCATATTTCTTTATTTACTTATGATCGTAATACGTCAGTTTTAACATACAACGCATTCGTGCTGAATTTCTAAAACATAAAAAGATTCATAAGAATTATCAAAACGATCAATTAGTAAATCTTATATCTTACACAGTTTTCAAGATTAAAGACCTTGAAGGGAAATTCAGAAAAAAAATCCAAATTGTATATCGATGAGTTTTGGAACATGCAAAAAGTTACAATTGAATGTTGTGGGTAAACGATCTTGAGTGGCGTTAAAGGGCACTAGATCGGCACTGGTCACCACCAGTGGAAGGAACGAGAAAGGGATGGCGCACAATAGTACACCTTTGATCGACTAATCTTAATGCCGTGTGTTATGGAACCTGGTCGATTTCTCCATTGGTCGCACTACGGTTCAACTATAATGTCGATCGCATTCGATTCGTCTTTGATGCGATCGATTGTCCCCGAGGCATGTCTACGCATGTTTACACACCCAGGTTCGCTTGTCCAACTACGCGATGGAGTGGACGCCGAACTGCTCTTCCGTCATCGAAATGTGGGGCGGTGGAAGCAGGCTTGGGAAACGGTGTAGTGGACAGGCAGAAGGGGACAAAGCGCACGCAAAACCGTTCGTGATCATACCATTCGGCACGACCCCAAACCGTATACATCGTTTGACAGCTGTTACCATGGCGATGCAGCTGATCGCAAACGAGAGAAGCACCCGTGTTGGCGTGCGTTAGAGCGTGTGAGCACCTTCTCACCATCGTTATGGCAACCACGTATGGTCGGTGGTACCGGGGGGCTTTTTTGTTTTCTTGAACGAAAGCAACCACCCAATGCTAATGTTTATATTATGTTGCGCGCGCTAGCTTCAGCGTGGTTCCCATCCTGCTCGTCGTCCGGGTCTTGACCCTCCTTCCAATGGCCACGGTTTTTAGCCCTTTAAAGGAGTTGAAGATCATTTTCAAAGCGCACACTCGCTCGCACACAAACACTGGCAGATCTAGCCTTGCGGTGAGCTCGTCGATTCATGCAACGAGAAAACATTTGCCCCGAGCCCATTACCCGGCTGACTGACCGTGCGAGAATTCGTTGGTACGGGTGACGATGGGGTTTTATGGTCGTTAGCTGGAACCGGCTGTTGGAGACCTCCTAGACGCTGAGCAACAGATAAATCATTCATGTGCACACCGCGGCTATACGGAAGATATCGATGGCTTCGTATTGGCGCTGTTTCAGAGTGTGTCCGGTCACGGTTGCGCCGGTAACCTGGCTAGCGCGACATGACGGTCGACGACGATGGTGACAACGATGATGACGTGCTTTGGCACTACGTACAGCGGCACTTTGATGGCGTCAGTTTCAATGCCCGATGGCAGTGCGCGAGTTGCCCATTTACTACACGTATCCTTTCTCTGAATGTGAAGAAATTCCGGTACAGTTCTTGTCATATAGAATGAACTTTTCTCACCCACTAAAATTAAATCAAGAAGAAATTGAAGAGTTTCTAATTGGGATAACTCCCTGCTTTCATTCTCCACTGCAGATACAATTACTTGAAAGCGTAATTTATTGGAGTAAATCCAATGCCATGTATGGAGACACACGTCCGGAGCGGATGATGTGAAAGATAAAAATACGCACAACATTCTCAATGTTACAACAAGATCAGATGAAATTGTAGTGACTCATCCTAGTGATGATGATAATATGTCCCACCTCCTTCTCAAAACATCTTTGAGAAGGACTCGTATAACAAAAACAAAACCCTTGCTAAGAACGATAAAAAGTGGTAACAAATCGCATAACATTTTGAAAGGTGAAAGGTCAAAATAATTATTTTTATCCAAGAAACAGTAAAATAATATATTGTCTTACCTAACACAGCTATGGTATACAAAAATTAACTGAGACACAAAAAGGGAATACTTAGAACCGATCTTATTTAGTTACTGTAGAAGACTGATAGAAAATTAGCCGCATAGTACATATGAAAATGAAAAATACAACAATAAGTTTCGCATAAAAATTTAAGAGATTTGCAAAGAGAGATGCAAAAGAGTGTAGAAAATTGTAGATAATTCCTTCTGGACCATGGTAGACATTAAACTGCAGTCCGATTGAAATTAAACTGCAGTTAGAACCGATCGTGGGGCGGTTCGGTGGCCGAGGAGACTAAGGCGCCTGTCTTCGAACGGACAGGACCGAGGTTCGAGTCCCATTCGGTCCGTTCCCCCGTACGCAGGACTGACTATTCTGTTGCGGGTACATTCAAGTCACGGAAGCCAGAAATGGCAGGCCAAGACCTCTCGAGGTTGTAGAGCCAGAGAAGAAGAAGAAGAAGAAGAACCGATCGTTAAATTTAAAACAAAAATACAAAAGTAATTTCTTTTACCAGTCAAAAAGCCAGTCGCAAAATCTGCTAAATAAATAGAGTCCAAGTCAACGTACAAACGTTTTAAATCACAATTCCTCAGAAATAGAGAACGTGAAATATATTATAAAACCTGAGAGTTTATAATTGCTCAACGAAGAAGAGGACCTAACCGAAAATCCTATTAGACCAAAGTGTTCTTTTAAACAGTTCCCCTAAATCCAATGATTGGGAATGTTTCACTACACTTAAGGACTTCCACTAATATGGAACAAGTGGTTTCAGGGCTCTACCCTCGAAGTAGGAGAATCTCATGTATCCATCATCAAAATTTCCAAGTTTGTGCTCCAAACTTGTATTTTTTCTATGTTTTAGAATCCAAAAATATTATCAGCATTATTAAGATCATGAAGACAACTGTAATTACACATTCTAAAGTGACATTACAGAGTTTGTTTAACACACACGGAAAATCCTTGTTTGAACTCCTACAAAGTTACTCGCATTCTTTACTTCCCAGGGCAATCTGTTATGCCTTACGCCGGACGAACCTTCTGGCACGTGAGTCTAAACATGATGCCAAAGTTTCTGCCACCTTTGGAGACGGCGTTAAACCGTACAACCACCATATAGTTCACGTTCCAGTCCAGCTCGCTTCCTTCTCGTCCAGTAGCGATCTCCTTTTTTCCTTCGCATACGCTCGATCGTTCGTTCGCAGTAGGCTCACTGCTCAGCAGCCTCCTTTTGCACACCATAATTGCACACCACCTTGAAGATCGGGCCCGGTCTGATTGAACTGATCGGGTGCGGGGCAGTGGGAGGGGATCGTGATCGACGAAATAGCTCCACGAACGGTAGAGGTCTCAACCACACCACAGTTGTAACGGCTAGCACAGCTAAACACGTACAACAGCAGGGTAGGGTAATGGCGCCGCCAGTGGATATAAATAATCGTGAAATCTTGAAATGCCCTTATACGGTCAGGACCTGGAGCGGAGATGAGAAGCATACAAACGGAATGGGGTGGGTTGGGGGCGCAGAAAAAAATAAATCGCACAAACAAAACCCAAAGCCTTTCGTCATTGACATTGAGCCTGTGGCTGCGATCGTCGGGTACCGTTCGTGCTTCCGAATTAATACCGCCACGATCGGATCGGATCGGAGTTCTTCGCCCCGGGGATCGTTGCTGTCGTCGCCACCGTGGCGAGCCATCGATGGATGGCATTATGGAGCAGGACTCACAAAAGAAAAAAACAACAACAGACGAAACGTCAAAAGTCAATGGCCACTGTACGGGCAGCATCCATTGCCACCGGGGGCCGACGAAGGAGCTGTTTGTTCGCCATCGTTTGTTCTCTTCCTGCGCCTGCAGGAACAGGAACAGGCGCCAACGTGCTTTCGTGCTCGATCGTTTCCTCACGCGGGCGCGTGTCCATTTTCGCGGGTCATCGGTATGCTAATGACACGCGAGCGGATGACGTTCGGTTTGACAATTGAATCATTCGGGTTGGGCACGGATCGGACGTGACCATGGGTGACTCATGCACCGAACGCAGCTGGCGCTCGCTGTCACCGTCTACCGGGGGTTAAGTGTACGCGTGTACGTGCTTCCCCAATAGCATCCGAAGCCATGAACTGACCTGCCCGAAGGTCTGGCTGAGCCGATATGGTAGGGTGGCTGCGAAATGAGTGCAGCAACGTGCGCCATAGCCTAGTAATTATGGACGTAGGCAAACAAGCTCAAGTCGGAACCCAGCCTTCTAATTATTACGTGCGTAAGGACCTGCATGCTTTGCATTTAGAAAGGCCTTTTCCAATTTGCCGACCGAGTCAGCTCTGATTTCACTTATGTCACAAAATGGCCATGTTACTTCATTAAAAAAAATAATTTCTTTAGTACCGTAACAGTTATTCTGCGCAGTAATTTAGTGCCTTGTAAAAAGATATTCGGCTGTTCCTTTCTTCCTCCCATGCTTGGCTCATTCGTTATCGTATTCTGTCCCCAAACGCAACAAAGTAATGAATAATTTGTATTGCATGCTGTCGCACTGGCACAAGTAAATAAATTTGCCACTTCCGAGGTCCCGGAATGGATTCATGTTCGTGAGTAATGGACAAATGAACCGAGCATAAATTGTTGGTCATTTCCAAATAAAATAAAAAAGTAAACACAAAACAGGGGGAAACCTTAATGCAATGCGAACAATAGTGATCGTACGTTCCGTTTCGTCCTTCTTCTGCGTTCAGAACACGACATTGCTTCCCTTGCTTGCTTTCCCAGTTCCCGAAAAATGAAAAACATAAATCGAGAAACTCTGATCATCGGTTGGATGTAACTGTCCCTGTCGTTTGCAGCTTCCTTCCCTTCCGTTGCATGTTTCCGTACAAACTGTAGCCACAAATACACGAGCGAGCGCGCCCGATCGCCCGTACCGGTTTAACCTCACACATAAACATGACACAGCGAGAGGTCAATTGACCGAACATCGACCGATCGATATGGCATTCCGAAGGTTGCAACCGAGATTAATAGTGCCCGCTTTCCCCTTCCTGCTTGTTCGATTACTCGACGCCACACATCAAACCGTAAGCATGATCGCACGAGTGCAAGCATGATCGGTTACCGGATCCATTTGGTGACCTCCAGTAAAAAAAGAGCAACCAAACAACACGTAAGCTGGGGGTCAGCATACACATGTCGGAAGTTGATATTGCAGAGACAATTTTTAAGGATGAGTCGTCGCACACGGTTCGCTGCCATCTTCGTGGTCAGTTTTGAAGGATAAAGGTGATCTTTCACACGCATGACGCGCACACATGACAAATGGCACGACACGATTGGAAGGAAATTAATGTCTGATAAATCCTTACCACTCTCCTACTCCGCGAAAGGTGTCAGGCACGCGGAAGTAATAATGGAATAGGTCAGAAACACTTCAGCGATCTTGATGCAGCTTGTGGTTTTAGGGGTGAAGTGAATGCTTTGAAAAAAAAACGGAGCTAAAAAAGGAATTTTTCAAAATCTCCACTCCAGGATGGCTTCCTCCGTCCATATTGGGGAACCGTTAGTGTGATGAACCTTCAGGCTTATTGTGTCATAAACCATCATTAGCGCATGATTAAAAGTTGTTTTGAATACGTGCAATGCGTCAATACGTTAATAAAGTGATAAAGATTTAATCAAGCAACTAGCCCAAGCCCAAGGATCAAGCCCGGCAAAGAATAAACGATCAATAAATAGTACATTTAAAGGTCACTCTGGTTGTTTTTGTGGTGTAAATCAGGCAGCCACCTCCATACTCCGTTCTATCGGAACACGAATAATACATTTAATTTATAGCACATCGGTCCAGTGCGGAAGATTCTTCGGCCTCTGCTTAATGCAGCAATTCTGGCAGCTGCCAACAGATAACGGAAGGATCCGCTCTGTTCCGTAGTGCAAAGCAAGCAAAAAAGGCTAAACCTTACTACTTAATGAGTTTTTGGGGGGCTGACTGTGGCTGTGCCTTTCCACTGACACAAACCATCCATTCGCCGCTGTGATCGCCGCTTGAAGAACGTAGAGCGGTAGCTTGTTTGTGTTCGGACAGCTGTTTGGCAAGGTTCGAAACTCCCGACGGTGTACACTACTGAATCCACTCACTCACTTACATAGACCCACTCAATGGCGGCGTTCCTGGGTGCGCGCTGTGTTTTGCGATACCGTTTGTCATGATAAAGTTCGGAAGCCCGCGGCATCGTGCGGGCCGACAAAACACGGCGCTCGATAGCAGGGGTTGAAAACCCTAAAAATGTTTTTTTTTACACATTGTAGATTAAATTACGCAAGGAATTGATGAATTACTGAAACTGGAAATTAAAATGCGTGTAAACGTATTGCTGCTCAATAACTAAATTATGAATCCATCATACAAATTAACAATTGAACTTTTTTTTGAAAGTACGTTATCATTTTGCATATCAATTATACCGAACTGAAGATCAGCATGAAGTTTGCAGGGGTTTGGAATAAAAAGCATTGCTGAAGCTGTTCGTTAAGATTTATAGAAAGTGCCGTGATAAAGTCCCTAGACGAAAAGCTGTGACGAATTTAACGGAAAGAAAACTAAGCCGTTCCATCTAGCTCAACTGAGCTGCTTTGTTCGTCGACAGACGGACTTAGCAAAACGTTCGCACATGTAACAAAGTTTTCGAAGTAGCGCCAATGTTTTAGATCTTTGGTTTATTTGACAAAATTTGCCTAACTTCGTTTTTAAAAAATGCAGCCTCATAGTGCATCACAATGCAGATCTTTTAACACTGCATCTTTATTTAACCGGTTTTGTTTGCTAAGCGGTGAATGAAAATAAACAGTAGTGAAACAGTATAATTTATTGACTCTTGGAGCACTGGTTATGCTAACGTGTACTGAATACGATATACCGCTTTTTTCATGGAGCAATGATATCATGTGAATTGTTAACGGCCTCAACCCCAAATAGCCCAAAATAAAGAAGTTGAACTCTTTGGTTGTTTAAGGGCTGCTTAAAATAAAATCGAACCTTTGGGGCTTGTTTACAGTTACGTTACAACTTGATAGAACTATGAAGGTGTTTAACTTTCACTACGAACCCGCTGGAACTATCAAGTTTGTCTAAAAATGATGCATAATCCTCTCCCGAACTATGAGGCTTAGTAAGAAGCACGCGGTACTTGATGGAACTAAAATTAAGTGTGAAATAGTCAGGGAGACATGTGATTGTCTCACATTGACATATGTTATTTGACTATGTTTTTATGAGCTTACTTCTATTTTTAGAACCATCAACATGTTTC
>KI424088.1:9381-24433 GCA_000473375.1 Anopheles culicifacies | reverse complement strand
ATTGCATACATTTAGGCGCTTGCCGTTCGAGCTGTATGCGTTGCTTTAAAAGGAAAATTGTTCATCATGTGAGCACAATACGCATCATCGTTTCACAATTGTAAATCCCCAACAAAATGCCATCCTCAAATGGCACTCGAATAAACCACAGTATTCTCGCCCGAAGTATACGAAAGAAATGTCAAAAACAAAAATCAAACATTTGCCAAACTTTCTCCCACTTCCCACCGAGTAAAAAAAAGGAAAAAAAACCCAAAAACTGCTGTTGTTAACAAGATCATTAGCAGCCGACATTTCAACTAGCCCCGAAGGTCCCCCCCATCCTCGCCAGACTCTGGTTTGACTAAACAAAGCAAAGTAAGCGAAAAAAGCACAAACAGACCAAAGAAAATGGAGAAAATTTACACTCCCGCGCCCTCGGGGGTGAACACACGCGTACCAGAGATTTGTTTTGCGGAGCCAACATGAGGAAAAATTGTAAATTAAAAACTCAACTTACACGTGGACAAAAGTTTTCGAGCTTCAATTTCAAAATCTTAGCAAAATTGGCAAAGAATTGAAGTGAAGAAACAAAACCAAAGCAAAATAAAAACATGTCCCTGTCAGCTTCCGTTTTGACAATCGGGTTAAAATGGTTGGAAAATTCACGCTTGGGGTATTTACTATTGGAGTTTGAGTTCTCGTGGTTGAAGATTGTTTGTTCAGATCGTGGGGGCAACCCCGGGAAAAAAGGGCAACATCGGTTAGATTTGTATTGAGCTTTTCCTTTTTACCTTTTTACATCCAACGTTTTGTACAGTTTGTCTAGGATGTAGAACGCGCCATTTCCGAGCAGCCGAGGATATCGTATGCTTTGGACAGCATGTTTTCCCAGCGCTCTCTGACACCCGGTCTGGTTCTGCGATGTGGTGAAGCGAAAATCGATTCCATCGTACTTCATTTCGTCTAGAACTTTTCACATTTCACCGTCCAAACTCGATCGAAACTCGGTGGCGAAATTCAATTTTTACACCACCCGATGCATGGTTCCCGATCGTGGGGCAGCTTCACACGTTGTATCTTATCACTCCATTCCCATCCGCAGCGGTTGGCCCCACCAAAAAGTTTTCCTCTGCTGCTCTTGTGCTCTTTTTGTATTGAAAGTAAACGCAAAAGCAAAAATAAAGTGAAATTATTTGCATTTATGGTTTGGCCACCCCAGACCCCGGTGCGGACGCGGATGGTTGGCGTGAATGATAGAAGTTTGGTTGCGAAAATTAATTCCAAACAAGCGCGGCAGCTGTTCCCTTCGTTCACCGGTCGGTTCCCTGCCACCACACAGCAGGAAGTTTGGACAGAGTGCTAGTGAAAGCACCAACGATAGCGGCCAATATCGTTTATCATTTTAAAGACTGCTGCACACGAGCATCAGATATAATTGAATTGGTTTATCAACGATTTTCTTCCAATCCCCCCCAAAACAAATGGGCCTGTCCGTGGCGTAACGGGTGGCGTAATGGTGGTGCAGTAAAGTTTAGTGCACGCTTTTGCTGCAACTAATCCAAACACTGATTAATATTGATCGATCGAGTGCACTGGTGTCGCCTCCGGATCAAAAGCGCTCCGGTGAGCATCTTGGGATGAAACGTTATAGGAAAATCAATTAAACTGGCGAGAAAGAGTGAACTTCTTCTTGGAAGTAAATTTACTTCCCCAACGGCGCACACCGGGCACAGAGTAGATGCAGATTTTATACAAGTCTTTGTTGTACGTTCTAAAAGAGCCTGACCGGTGGAATAATTAATTTTTGAGAAAATATAATTCTTCCACGTGATACAACACAACTGCCATCTAGCGGATTCGTACGAAGCAGCGTACACTCAGAAAGACCCGTTTTAAACACCGGGTTCAAGTGTCAGCGAGCACGACGAGTGACCCCATGCGGATGGATTAATGGTACGGTAATGGTCCGTAATGGCTTCAGGTTTTGCTTGCGAGCGGAACACAATCACTCCGTCAATGGTCTTTCATGTTTCGCCCCCCTCCCCCCTGTTCCTTTGCCACCTGAACTGCTTTTAAAACGTTGAACGACTCTTCTGTCAATTGGTCAGCGTCATCGGATGTCCCATACGGGAGCGTTGCTTACGCGCCTTACGCTCTCCATCCTGCGATCTTCAATCGATTGCATAATTAACATCCAGCCTCTTGACGGAGTTCTATGGCCGTCTATGTACGATCTTGCTTCACTTCACTTTGAATCCGGTACTACAGCCCCAGCACTTGAATGGTTGAACTGGGGAGATATTATAATGCAGCGAGTAAAAGCTATTATCCCGGGAATGCGCGTACATGTGTGTGTGTGTGAGGGTAGGGAAATTGCTTTTTGTTTTTCCTTTTTGTCGGTCGGTACACACAAATCGACCTCCGTTGAACTCTGGTAGCGGAGGAAGCTGAGTGCGCGGTTCGCAGATGTATTGAGTCATTGCCATGCTTCCCTTCGGCCGATCGGAATACCACTGACCGTACCATCCATGGGGCGCATTGGGCGGGGGGCGATCGGTATGACAGAGGCCATTGACATGAATGTGTGTTGCTACTTCCACCACCTTCGTCATCATCATCATCATCATCAGCAACATTAAGAACAACGAGGAACCGGCAACACACGGTTACCACGGCCCATCATTGTCGGACAATAATTTCTCCTTAACTTACGAGACAGTTGTGGAGGAAATTTGTTCCATTTGTTTTCCCGCACCGTCCCTTGTTTTCCCCCCCTCCCTCCATTTTTTAGAGTCATTTGGTTTCGGCTGTGGATGGGAGTGAGATTCCTGCCCGAATGAAACATGCCAGTAGTATCGAGCTGGAAGTAAAGTACCGGGATAAGTGTTGAACCGGTGTGGGCAATGATAATAACGCGTTTGGATGAGACGAGACGGGATGATGATGATGATGAGCGGCCACCAAGTCGCACCTGTTGTTGGCCGGGAGCCTGTTTGGTACCGGTACTCGAGCTAAAGGATTACGCATGCAGAAATGGAGAATTATGAGAGGATTAAAACTAGTGAGCAACACATCTGTACACTTCGGGCAGATATGTTATGAATACTTGCTGATAACCAAATAGAAGAGATTATTCCGCAATTTGTCTATCGGAAATTACATACTTACAGTTCTACTTAGTTCTTTAATTGATAAATTGATATCTTACAAATGTACAGCAGTATCGTTTTCAAGAAAAAGAGCTCCGATTGAATTTGATCATAAAATAGCTGGTTCCTCTGTCCCCCGTTCAAAGGTAGTTCGTGACCTAGGCGTCTTCTTAGACAGCAGATTCACACTAGCAGACCACTACGGACGGATGATTTCGAAAGCGCTCCGTACTCTAGGCTTTATGTTACGTGTTTCTAAAGCTTTTAAGGATCCATTCAGTGTGAAATCCCCGTACTGTGCAATTGTCCGTCCGATCATCGAATTTGCCAGTATCATTTTGACTCCTTCACAATAATATATAGTTAAAAGTTAACAGGACGTCATGAGAATGACACCGGACGACCCAGCCCGTAAAGTCCTTTTAGGCCGTCCACATGGACAGAGGAGGCGTGGTAGGCCCAAACTGAGATGGAGTGATGGCGTGGATACGTCCGCCAGAACGGCCGGGATAACGGATTGGCAGACGACGGCGCTGGACCGCGAGCGGTATCGAGGATTGTTGCAGCAGGCCAAGACCGCGAAGCGGTTGTAGCGCCTGATAAGTAAGTAAGTAACAGGATAGAATCCATTCAGCGTAAGGTTACACGTATTAAGTTTTATCGTCTTCCATGGTCCCGTGCCTCTTTGTGCCCGTCATATCGTACTAGATATTTATTATTTGGACTAGAACCGCTTGAACATAGGAGAATGACGGCACAGTGCATATTTTTTCATAAACTGATCAGTGGTAATATTGACGCCCCGTCGATTCTAGAGAAGATAAGTATTCAGTCACCTAGTAGGATACTTCGACCTAGGGCATTTTTAAACACATATTTCAGAACGACTAATTTTGATGCAAATGACCCTTTGCTGAAAATGGTACAAGTCTAAAGCTCGCTAGATAACAATGTCGATTTCTGTTTAAGTTTAAATAGTATACGGAGCTCTTTGCAAAGCTTAGTTTGACGATTTTATTTGCGTGTTATTTATTTATTTATTCCATCACTACGGTACACTGTTCAAGCTTATGGTGTAGGCTAACGCTAAGCCTTGTTATGTAGGCTAACGACAGCTGGATAACTGAAGGAGAAATAAATAAAAAAAAATAATTAAAAATTATCTCTCTCTTTGCTCTTTAGAATACTTTACTCAAACAAGTAATAGAAGTCGACGCCTAGAGGTATGCAATAAATGAAGTAATTGAAAGCTTTATGATAAATAAATGCATATTTTAAGGCGCTGTCAATCGAACAACAACTTGATGCGATTTATTATCAAATTTTTGCAGAAAATTCACTAAAAAGTTGACTGAAATTAACTCATAGTTTAATAAATAAATAAATGTTTGATAAATCTTTAACAAATCAAAGAGATTTTTCAGAATTTTTAGGTTGGTCTGTTCTTATCTTCAGGGATATTTTGTATTGGTAAGATCATCAGATTAATAAAAGCTTCACACATTCGAATACTTCCACGCACGGTCTATTCAAGAATTACCAGAACATTAGTTGGTCAAACAAGCGACGCTGTTACATTGTGTCTTCGTACGGTGCACTTCCACTGCGCTCATCATGTGCGAATTACTGGAATCGTTTACTAGCCCTCTCTGTCCCACGCTCTGACCCGATTGCGATCGGCAAACCTGCTCGAATGCCCATAAGTATTCACTCCTTACCGACATGGCTGCAAACGCAACGCAGACACCATATGCCGACAGGTCGGTACAGTTACCCCCCTTTGCTGGAAGAATCCCAAATGGAGTAAGTAACGCTCCGTGTAGGAAATTCCACGAATCGAACCCCCTACCCCCTCCCCCCCCAACGCCAACCAGGCGCGATCGATTGCGTACGATCCCCGGCAGTCGATAAGCATGCCACATTAAATAACAACCATCAGGCTTCCTCGCGTCCCGCACGATCGGTCAACCATTGGCTGCAGCGTATGATTACAATAGTGTAGCATCGTACGTACGTAGATTTGCCACCGGTTTTACCACCGGTGTGCACTTGACCATTCGCGAACGAGAGCCAAGCGCAAGATGGTGGCGAGCGGGCGAGGTGATAAACATACGCACAGACGGTGAGACCGATTCCCATCCAGGAGATGAGTCATTCCGTGCGGGAAACGTGAACAAACTTCGGAAACCAATCGTGCATTGGAACGACGGAACGGAACGGTTTGTACGGCATTGTAAAACGGTCCCTGAACTTCTGTCCAGACCGTTCTGGACTCGGGGTATCGTTGGGATATCGTTGGGAATTAATCGTTTCTAAGTCCACCCCGCTACGGAGTGGATTAAAAGCATTGGAAAGCATTGGGTAAAGTTGGCGCATTGCAACCGGAAAGAAGAACGCTAATTAGCAATTTACTTGCATACGGAGCGCGAAACGAAGTGCGGCCGAGGAGTTGAAACGTTGATAGCTAGCAGCAGCCGCACCAGCTGTATGCATGTGGGAGCTTTCCGCAAATGTTCAAGTCAATCGTCGAAAAAAAGCAGAGCAAAGGTATGAAACTACTAACTTCTAAATGGAGACTAAGTCGTATGATATTTTGAAGAATCACTCACAATTCTAAGTGATCCAAGAATCAGTTATTGGGACTGTTTCCTTTTCATATATAAAGACATCACTACGAAGCTCCTCTAATATTACAGAGTGGATTTGGAGCTCCACCAGGTGAATCTAAAGAGAGGCGGAATAGGCGACCATCGATATCTACTTCAGCGCATTCGATATTCAGTCCAGAATTCACAATTGAGCTGTAATCTTCTATCAAATCTGTGCATTCGTCTTCTGCTGGTTAGATCTGACCTGGTTCATGTGCTAATTCTGGTAACTGGACAAGAGTCCTCATAGTCATACTCCTTGGAGAATCTATGAGTCTTGAATCTCCACGAGGAATTTGTTTGGGATTTGCTTTAGAACTTGGGGTATCTCTTTCTTATATTCTCTTACAGCTTGATTTATCCAAAACCACCATGTTGGGACGGCTCGGTGGCAGAGGAGATATCGGCACCGGTCTTCGAACGGGACAGGACCGCGGTTCGAATCCCATTTGGGTCGTTCCTCCGTACGCAGGACAGACTATCCTGTTGCGGGGTACATTCAAGACACGGAAGCCAGAAATGACAGTCTAAGAAGACCTCTCGAGGTTGTAGAGCCAAAAAGAAGAAGAAGAGAAGATCATGGTAATAATTGGATTGAGCTCATATAGCTCTTTTTGAAACGTATACGGCACCTTGCGCATGAATTTCAGTAAGTAACTTCTCTGGATAATATGTTGCGCTAGTGAGTGATTTGGAGAAATCAAAAACAGTCTCTGATATCTGATTTGGAGTAAATCTGTCTAAAAATGCTCGCTTAATATTTGTTTTTTAAAGGAATGATACAAATTGAGCGCGTTCAGTCAGAATCCTTCTTGTCATGGAAATTGGTTCAATCTAATAAAGGTCGTCGAACACCGATTGGTTGTGGAAAAAAGATTAACGTGCGAACATTTAATTATTATTTGAAATAATTTACTTACGTTTTGTATCACACTTCCATAGAAGACGTCACAAATATAAAAATCAAAAATTAAAAAATATAATTTATAATTAAACACACCTCAAAGGTTCGACACCTTTGCACTAGATCGGAGACGATTCTCGCGAACCGTAACCGATTAATGTTGGATTATGGATTTTGCTAGCGAGCAAAAGCAATGAAAAGTGAAGCAAAAAAACTAAAACAAAAGCGAAATTCTACGAAAAAGCAAATAGAGAGGAAAACTATAAAATCCAATCATGCAAATAATTAGCAGATACTCGACGGAACGAAATGCGCGATCGGTTTGCATGCCGTTTCAAGAGATCAGATTTAATCAGTTCCTTCTTTCAGTGCTGTGCTTGTTTGTAGAAATGCAGTGTCCCTCTTTTCCTTTTCCACCAACGCCTTTTGTTTCGTTCATTATACTCATCCATTTCATTATCGTATCAATGTGAAGCGATTCGCTCTCCTCAACTGGTGTGGTATGGGCAACATACCAACCGGAAGCCGAGATCGGACTCTATTCGTGCGACAGGGCGGTGTTGTAAAATTGACAATAAAAATAAACAACAGCTTATCGATTTGCATAACGAGCGTATTTTGAAGGGGGGTTTCATTCTGGTTCTGTATCTCGTCCGTTGCGGTTCTGGTCGTGGAAAGCTGTAAAAGAAAGCCACCCTAATGGGTAAAGATGCGTTGGTGGGATTAGAACTAAATATCGATCGTTCTTTCGATGGCTTTTCTGGGCAAATATTGTGTGCTGACAGAAGGTCCTCCCATCTCCCTTTTGGAAGCTGGGCCAGCCTTTATGAACCGTTTATGATGTCAAGTGTGGTGTGCTTTTATGTTGGCGGATGGAAATGATCCGCTGTGCGTGAGCACATGTCTTTTAATGGGTAACAATGTATTGCGAATGTATGGTCATATTTCATATTGAACGTATACGTCAATAGTTGTTCTTAGTTTTGAGCTGTTGGTAAATTTTTTAAAAATCATCAGCTCGTCTCAATATTTAATTTTTTATTAATTTTTTAATAAACCATTGCTTTAAAGAACATGCTAATACATGACAAGTCTAAGAACATATTTAAAAGAAGCTTTATTTTCCTTTTTTTATTTGCTTTGTTTAATACAGTGCTTACCATAGCTATACCATCACCTGTTTTTGTTGGAATAGAATAAAAACTAGAAGAGCTAGCTTAAATTAATGTTTTAGCAAATTGTGGAGAATAATAACACGCACAGTTTGAGAAAAATATAATTTTAGAAAAGCTCTAATAATTTTAAAGGAAAACGCAAAATGCCTCCTTTTACAGGGTTTCCATCCATATAATTGTACATTTCGTCCGGTATCGCGCGAGATTGAATCACTTAGCAGAGATGTGCAATCGATTGGCGAAGAAATTCAGTTGCTGAGAAGATATTTGCAAACATAACAGAGCAAATGTTAACCGTATAGGGGATCTTTCGAAAAACAACGGCAATCGATTGCACATCTACGTTAAGTGATTCAATCTTGTGCGATACCAGATGAAATGTGCAATTATATGGATGGAAACCCTGTAATATAACTATACAAACATCACCATTGGAGCGGTTCGGTGGCAGAGGAGATTACCGCGCCGGTCTTCGAACGGGACAGGACCGATGTTCGAATTCGGGCCGTTCCTCCGTACGCAGTACTGATTTTCCTGTTGCGGGTACCTTCAAGTCACAAAAGCCTAAAATGGCAGTCTAAGAAGACCTCTCGAGGTTGTAGAGGCCCCACAAGAAAAAGAAGATACGAATACCAATGGAAAATAATTTTCTTCGCTGTTGTAATGGCTTTAAGAATCGTTTAAAAATACAAGTAGCTTAAGACAACCTTTTTAAACGTCAATTAATTTTTGTTAATCGGTTTTGGCTACCTGTTATGCAGTTTTTACGAGCAAGAGAAAGATTTATTTTTGACATCACATGCATTTAGTACAAGTTATCATGCGGTTTCTTCTACTACTTTTTCTTACTTCTCCTTCGTCCTCTACCTGTCACTTTGACGTTGTTTACTTTTACGCTGCTGTCATTCCGTCAACCACGGCATTCAGCGATCGCGTGGATGACTATTCGCAAAATGCACGATCACTGAGTTTTTTAGATGATAGAACAACGCCAGCTCGTTCGTCAAAAAACGCAGCGCATGACAGCTAAATTGTGGCAAGCGATACGACAAAAGCATCAACTATAACAAAAGAGAAGCACATGATATCGCAATTGCAGCACATGTTACTGTGCATGTGCAGTATCCACCGCCGCCCTGACGTTGTGGTAACATGCGCTGCAATTGTGATATCATGTGCTTCTCTTTTGTTATTGCTGATGCTTTTGTCGTGGTGCTTGCGAATGTTTATCTACGATTTTGACGAACTTGTGGCGTTTTTCTATCATTTAACACACCCTGTATATTTTACGGAAAGCTAAAATGTTACAGAATGTTGCAAAAAAATAACAAAATTTATTTCATTGCTCCAGTTGGCTAGGCACCCCCTATTATTTTCCTGTACAACTTGCTAGAACTTCAAATTCAGTTAACAAAAATTAAAAGAACTGTATTATACCATTAATTCCAATGCACTGGTTTATACTAAAAATTGATAAATAATTACCATAACCTGAATTCGATGCCCTTTATTTGGAATGCAATATGCAAAAATATTAAATTATTTCCAATCAACTGCATTGATGCGCCAGGGTTACACACACGTCCTTAATTTGCTTTTGTGAAAAATTATTGCACGTTCGACGTTCGTTTGACTGTGCGGTGAAGCTAGTGACATTGATTGGTGAAGTTACTGCACAAGTAATTCGATTTGGCCAGCTGGTCGGCAACCAACCGGCAAGGATACTGCAGATATCCTTGCACCAAGCTACAGCTCACCAAGCCATAACGAATGTGACTTGTTGGCAGACAGTTCCAATTTTAAATGCGAATGTCCTGAACGTGGCGTGGTTGTGGAATGTGAATAACCACATTTAAACAAAACTTTGCCCGGTTGTGCTTTTTCTATTGTTTTGGAGGCTTTCATTTACCATCGGTGGTCACGAATGACTATGCCTTTGGTGCGGTCGTTGGTTCTGAGTAAAGGCATTCAATGCACTTTATCTCCAGTGCAGCGTTTTCTGGCAACTAAACCAAAAGGAACGGAAACATTCAGTTGGGGGCTCAATATTTTGGACAATTACTAAACTAGAAATCAAGCTTATCAGTGTTCTAACTATTTCTCGTCCCCCTCCCGTCCTCGGGAGAGAACTTCACAAACACCACCAAGCACAACAACCGAAAACGAATTTTTGATTTCACTTTTTGTGTGTTTGTAAACCCCCAAAAACACACAGTCCAACTTTCAGTTTCGTGTGCCCCGAAAGGGAATGGCCAAAATTCCGTAAAGTGCTGGTTAGTGTGCAATTTTGGGTCTGCTTTCTTTCCCGAAAAAGCCTGATACTGTAATTAGTTAGGGGGCTTCAACAATTTAATCCAAACCCCCAAAAGCAACCGGCAATCGATGGACATGGAGTGTTGTGTGACTGATCGATTTCTGGGTGTTTTTTTCGGAAAGAAAATCGTGTTCGTGTTAGGGGAAACGGCAGAATGTTGGGATGAACAAAACGGTGCAAAAAGCCCGGCGCAAGAAAGGAAGGGCATACAAGCCAGGTCCACCAGCGTCCAGAACGTAGCGTTTACTTTTCTTCCGTGCGGTTATGATGTAAGGAAGCGAGGAGTGAAGCGAGAAAGGAATGGGAAGAGCGGGTGTGCTTGTACGAAGATGATCAGATCTCGTGCCATTGGGAAAGGGGTGGGAGGTATGGGGTGGGGTGGTATGGGGAGAGGTATTACACGATTTCCAGTTTTCCAGGTCGTTCGTACTTATGCGAGCACCTCGCGGCCACGGTCATGGCCAAGTTCATGCTTTGAACCCTGATCGCTGATGTGCGCTGGGTCGTGAGAAATCCATCCTGCCTGTTGCTGCTGCTGCTGTTGTCTCCCTGTTGTGCGTTTTTGTGTTTTGTTTTACCAGTGGGGGGGGGGGGGGGGGAGCGAGTTGGGCGTTTTCCTTTCGTGCCCGCTGTACGGTTTGGGTAGTCGTTTATGTGCTGGTCGCCCCGGTCGGCCGATGCACTGGCCGATGTTTCGCAATCGTTTATGCTTTGTCGTGACGTTCGATGCTCGCATCCACTGAATCGGTCCGAGGAGGTATTGCGGATGAGACGGAGGGGACTTGGACTTGAATAATCATCCCAAGACGATGGTTCGATGGTTTTAGCTGAGCGTTGTTGTAAGCCTTTTGCAAATGGAATGTTGCATTGCATTGTAGTAATCCAACATGAAAGGTGTACACTATTGGTACAGATATTTAAATCGTATGAATTATTTTCAAAACATTTTCACAAAAGTGATCCTAACACCTTGTTCATATCACCAAAACATTCCACAAATAATCAATAACCTCACTCAAGTTTTTCGATAGTTTTGTGTCGAGTTGTGAGGTTTCCTGTCCAGCAAGTGCCTTGCCACCAGTTGATGAAGAATTTCTGACCAACACTGGATCATATAGTCAAAGTTTTTAGAGTGAGCTGAGTTGCTGAGCTTCATTTTTACCTCAATTATTACTTTTGCTCAGGTTTTCGTATTTGAGTTTTAGTTTCTCTCTTTTTCTGCTAAGTTATTGAAGCTCTTCATGAGATCTGGTTATTGAACCCTGTTTGGAAACTACCTGCATGCGAAAGGGAAGACAGTTACCCGAAATAAAGGGATTCGGAAGTTTGGATCAATATCAAAACATTTGTTTTCTGAGAGTTTTATGTTCGTCCTTAAATAGACGAACTAATACGGAGTGTCCTGTATTGAAATATTTTACAACTCTCCAATATCCTTTTTCGTGAACAGTTCTACCGAGTAATGTTGTTGTATTGATTTAATTTAATGGATTCTTTGAGTGGAATGCATTAATCTGAATGAATGACTCTGAAACTCTGTACTGAAAATTGATTAATCCTCAAAGATTGATAAATCGCCAGGGATGTATTAATCCTCTATTTATTAAATAATACTGAAAATAATCTAATCTAATTCAAGAAATTACAATTTTATGCATTTTTATTATAAACAAAGCATTGTTTTCTGACTGTTTTAAGGTCTAATAGACGAAATTAGGATACTCCGCTATATAGGAATATTTCATAACTCTCCAATATCCTTACGGCTTTTAGGTATATAATTCTATCGACTTGTTTGATCACATGGATTCTAAAATCCAGTACTGAAGATAGAAGATAAAGCCTCAAAGATCATCTTTAAACTATAAATTTAAGAATCCTCAAAGATTCCTCGATCTCTTACTCTCTTCTTCTTTGGCGTAACGACCTATTCGGTCATGCCTGGCATTTCTGGCTTACGAGACTTATTTATACCACGTAGTTGGATAGTCAGTCCTCACTACGGGGGGACGGTCCAAATAGGATTTGAACCCCGGTCCGTGGTGTGAAGGCCCGGCGCCGAAACAATCTCCCACCCCTGGGATCTCTTAGTAATTATGGTTTAATGCATTTTTTTATTATCAAAACCAGGTCTTCTGACAGATTTAAGCTCAAATAGACGAACATATTCTGAGTGTTCCATATTGGCATATTTTAAAACTCTCCAATGTTTGTTTGTATCATTATAGAGATTTTGGGTCGTCTGGACCACTTTCATATTCCTCACTCTCCAATATTCTTACGGTGGGCAGGATCGATGTTCGAATCTCATTCGGGACGATTTCTCGTACGCAAGTCTGACTACTCTGTTGCGGACATACTCAAGTCACGGAAGCCAGAAATGGCAGGCCAAGACCTGTGGAGGTTGTAGAGGCATCGAAGGAGAAGAGGAATATTCTTACGGCTTTTAGGTAAATAATTCTACCGACTAATGTCGTCCCTAGTGTTGGATGGATCTAATTCTGATGCATCTGATGACTCTGTACTGAAAATTGATTAATCCTCAAAGATTGATAGATCGCTATATATTTATTTATCCTCAAACATTCTTCAGTCTCTAAGTACTTCTGAATTAATGCATCTTTTTATTAGTTTAGATTGTTTTTAAACAGTTTCAATAACCAACTACTGTCACAAGAGTTCGACTTGCTTTGACATTTTCGTAAGAATTAGTTAAAAAATAAGAAATAGTCTTTGAAAATATAAGGTATTGGAAAAAAATACCTGTGAAATCTGTGCACGCATTCAAATGCTTGGTTCATAGTTCTTTTTCAAGAGATAATCATAACAAGAATATGCTTAGATCTCATAAATATTTGAGCATTCTTACAGCTCTCCATATTTAATAATCCCTTTTATGACAACTTATGATTTGAATTGATTTTTCGCAAACACAACACTCGGTTGTCACTACTAGCCAGTAATGCCCATTTCGGTAGAATGCACGGTGTGCTCATCGCGAGAACAAAATGCACACGCTGCACAACAGGAATGCAATGCCTGAACCGATGTGCAACCCGGTGAGCCGGTGTGTGACCGAAGACCCCACCAGACCAGCCCTGTGTCCTGTGGCAGAATCAGGTTTTTCGCATTTTTCTTCCCATTTTTGCATCGTAATCGATTGCTCTCTTCGTGTGGTATCGTCCTTCCCGTCCCCCCTGCTTCATTGTGCCCCTCCCCCATGTACAACGATCACGCCACACACCACACTCACTGCCCAAACCCCGCTTCCCCTCGTGTCCATTGCGTCCAGATGCGATGGGTTATGTTGTGAAGTTTAATGACTTATGGCGAGCCTATGCTGCCGCTTGCCATTGGTGGTTCATTTCGGTTCCAACATCCCCTTTCCTCAGCATAGTGCTTTGGCGTGAGTGCGAGTGCTCGAGGCGCTACTGGGCGCTGGTTCGTTCCCTGCTTCATGCGTCCATTTGTTTTCGGCCGCAAACACATTCGGTGCTAAGATGAGTTTTGCTTCTTCTCCGTTTCCATTGCGTGCCTGCAAGCGTCTTCCCCCAACAATGTCGAGAAGAATGTTTCAGGTCGAGATTTTTCGATTTCGTTGATCTTGCTTCCTCGCCTCTTTTGGGGTGGTTCATGTGTTTCATGTTAGAACCATGAACGTAACACTAATTACATTCGCACTGGTTTGGCAGTGATTGGGATGTGTTGGGTCGTACGTTGACTTGTTTTGTTTGTTACCTTTTCTTGAGCTTTCTTAACGAAACCGAAGTGGCTTTGGAATGCCAAAACCCGTCACGTGCTACACGTAATTCGAAACGGCCAAACGGTCTCCGTCTTTACTCCCTTATTGGATGACTTTGGGGCTTTAGTGATTTTACTTTTCAATTCCGTCTTCTGTGTGATGTTGTCTTTATGAAAGGGATCCCAAAGAGGGGGCCATTTATGACAAATCACCCAACGGTCACATGAAAATTAACGCGGCCTTTTGTGCGGCCATCTGGCGGGATGGGTTTTGGTCGAAATCGTTATTTTTTAGTGAGTGTCCGGATCGACATAATTATGTCACGTAATGTGGCGTGATACGGATGGCCACGTCGTAATGATTATTATGTTTTCTCGTGGTGACAATTTGATGCCAGGTTGCCAGTGGGAACATTGCGGAGTCCAGTAGAAACAATGGTGAAGAAACTTAATGCTTTTTTTGGTTTGTGGCTTTCGGGTTGGTTTGCATGTCATTTCGGTAACTTTAACCGAAATAATGGCTTGAATATAGCCCAATTTGGAAGTCATTCTATTGAAGAAATGTGTTTCTTTCTTATTAAATATCCCTAATGCTTTTTCATGTGAAGGAAATATCAAATTATTTATTTATTTTAAATCATTTTAAATGAAAGAGATCATCCATAAAATTTAATTGAATCAACAGTATCATCGGTGAAAATCAGCCATGGAAAAAGTATTGATTCTTCTCATACAGAACTGTTCCATGGAAACCGACGCCATTATCTACACCCACAACATTCAGACAACAGACAGGAACTATATATATTTTTGTTTTTATTATCCATTCAAACAATAGGAAAACTGTTTTCCCCACTCCACACGACAGACGTGTCCATGTGCGTACGCAATAAAAACGAACGCATTCTAGGAGCGTGCTTTATCTCCACATTGCGCTTAAAATATGCAATGGACACGGATGAACGATTACGATCGATTGATAATATGCTGAAGTGACAGTCAGTATGCGGTTTTCCACTATTTGAGCACCCCTACAGGTTGATGAGGGTTAGAGGGGAGCGGGTCGTGTGGACGCTAAACACTGGGCTCATGTCTCTAGTTTTGTGGTGAATGCATGGTGCGCGTTCGAGCATTGTTTA
>AXCM01005725.1:0-18206 GCA_000473375.1 Anopheles culicifacies | reverse complement strand
ATTTAAATTTCAAATGAACATGAGTGAACGAGGCACAACGGGCATTGCTGAAGAATTAATCGTCTCTCTGCCCATGTGCGGGCTCATTGGATAGATATGTATCAATTGATTTATAAGCGATCAAAACGTAGGGGTTTGATTAATGAACGCTGGTCATCTATCGCCGCAAGCACTGACCGCAGGGTGAGGACCCATTAATCATGCACAAAATGAGCCCAATAAATTAGAACAAAATGGTTCGAAGTTTCGTTTACTTCTTCTTTTTTCCAAAAACCAGTATCATTAGAACGATCGTGCTTTTGAGTGATTTACATAGAAAAGGGCTTAAAGAATTTAAATTATATTCCAAGCTACGAAAAAGGAATATAATTTTCCTTTCTGTCGATCGAAAAAAAAAGTCTTTTGCTTGTGACTGCTTCTGTTGAGATCTTCATCAAACAAGCTTCCACTTACAGTGGCTTTAATTTAACCACAATGTCTACCTTCATACGCTTCAACTCAATGTTGCAAAGCTTGGAGTCGGACAAAAGAGTAAAATGCTAAAAATAAATCAACCTCTGTCCATCTGCCTCACAATGACCACGGCAAGCGATGATGAGTTTTTGCTGTTGATTTATTGGCCAGAGCGGTGTGAGCTTAATTGCTTCACGCTACCTGTGCGCTGCTGACAACTACTTCATCAACCAATCTTCACATTTCTTCCAAATGCGCGAAAAGCGATTATGATCGAAGAAGGGGTTGCCACCCCCAAGTTGCGTTCGGGTGACGTGATCACCTGTGCTTCGTGTTTGGGAAACGTTCGATTCTAGCACTCGAAACGACGTGGAACGAATTGGAAATCTTCTCCATACGTAAGCTACGTGTATTTTAGATTCTCATCAAAAGTAAATGAAAACGGAGTAGAAAAAAAGATCGAACCGAGCTAGAACGAAAGCAATGAGAATGAGTTGAGCTCATCTGATGGAATAGGGGATGAAGCTTCCGTAAGGTTTTCTCCCAAACCAGCAGCACTAGTGGCTCGGTGCCGATAAGTACAACAAACTGGGCAGAAGATCACTTCACACCATCCAATTTCCTTAACAATTAAAATATTTTCACCCTTACCCACTTTTCGCTTCAGAGTCCCTCCTCTATGCCACCGAGCGACCGATAATGAAGAGGATCGAAATGATCATGCGGGTTTTTTTTTCTCTTCGACCGCTATCGAACGGTTGGGTGGGGAAAATTAATTTCACGGATCGGAAGTAAGATCACAAGCGGGAAGACTCCAAGTAGGAAAGTGATGGTCACCGGTTCTCAGCCAGTACGGGGCTTATCTAATCAGACGACTCTCGGGAAACCCTCAGATCTTCAAGACAGTTAATTTCTCTTCGTTTCATTGTTTTTTTCTCGCAGCCATCCAGGATGCGTTCTTGATGACCTCCGTAAGAATGTTCTAAGCGTAAATGGGGGAGTGCGTGAGAGTCTTGCGATTGGAAGCAACGAACAGAAGTATCATAAAAGGAGATAAACAACACAATTTAACCTCCGATGGGGTGATCTTGTTCCCGCACACGGAAACCACAACCTGTAATGAGTGTTAACCACCATCTTGCCCCCTTTGGCGATGGGAAAAATGATCTTGATGGCCGGACATTACTTTTCATGGCCATACTTTCGTCGATATTGAACGTACCTGTTTTTTGTTGATTTTGCTGTATTTTGTTTTTATTCCAACGAAACCACTCTCGATACTTGAACCCTCACCGTGGTCTGGATTTTTTTTAAGGGCGAAAACATTCAGTAGCAGCAATAAACTAGTACACGCATTGCTACTATAAACATTACGAACATCACCCAGTACAACGCGCTGGGAACCTGAAGCTCGCCCCAATAGCCTATCGTGTAATGGCCACCGCTTTGGGGTTGGCGAATGGAGTTAGAGCACGAAGCAGACCTAGGGATGGTGAGCTGCACCTTCGTGGAAATCGGACCCAACTTCCCCACGTACTGCCAAAACCCTATTCATATCTTAATTAATTTAATTTTATGAAATTCGCTCCCACCATATGCTTGGCCATGCTTGGAGTGAGGAATTTCTAAAACGGTTCCTAAAGCGTACCGTTTAGGAGTTGTTGAGCATGAGCAGCACTATGTTTTTTTTTCTTGAGCTTTTTTAGAAATAGTGAGAAATGCGCAGACTGAGGAATGGAATGATACCTCCGTTTTACAAATCTTCCTCTCGTTTTTCTCGTACTCATCGTAACATTCCATTGTCTGGACAATCGTTCCTCTGTTCTGCTGTTGTTCCTCCGTTGCGTTGGTGAGAATAGGGCTCATTAAATATTCATACGATTCCCGAATCAATTAAAACAATTCGGGCACTATCGATTGCTCCCGGAGGCACCCCAAGAATCGAAACTTCTCCAGGCACGGTACCGGCTGTGGCTTCGACTCGATGGCTGTGCCCTTGCCGTAGACTTTGGTCGGTATGCGAAAAATGGCACTAATCTAATCATGATTTTCAAACTTTCCGATTTCCTCTATCGTGCGCCGGAACGATGTAGATGGCTTTCTGCGGTACCATTCTACCCATTGACCAAAGGGTTCTCGTGTTTCATTAGTGCCCGTTGTTGCAGTGTGTGAGATTTGTCTGCGTTCGAAAAACTCCGATGGTCTGTCGTTGCTTTTCGATGCCTTGAGGCAAAACCGTACGGGCTAGAACTCCAGGCCCGTGTTTGTCCATGGGAGAAACTCCGGTTCGGGCTGGTGGTTACGGAACAGATCGGAAATAGCTATCAATAGCGATAGTCATTGGCCGGATGGAGTTTAGATTATGCGGACCGAGTGGATCTGGTGGTGCCAGAATTGGAAACACGTTCCCAACACCTGCAGGCAGTGGGAAATGATTTTTTGGCCAGTCATTGTGGAAAGGTGTGCGGCCAAGACGATGGAGTGCGTTTCGCGTTCCAACGGGTCGGGTCAGGTGTATATACACATGCGGCTGATGAAGTTGTCTTAGCGATGATGAAGTTGATTGCGACAGTGGAGAGGGTGAAATGTTTGAAAAGTTTCATAAACAAACGAGTGAGTGTTTGGCTCATGGAATTGTTGTTGCATCCATGCGTGCCCCTAAACTGAATTGATAAAAAGGATGACTTGTTTCTTTTGCTGTCAAAATTTATCATTAAGGCTCTTCAGAATAGATTAAGGGATGTTAATCTACGTTGAAAATGTTATTAAAAATTACAACACAAGATGATCAAGGCGCCAATGAGTGGGTTGCATTGTGAAGATTTGAATAATTTGCTGAGTTTATACGAACGTTGAATTTGAAGTATTGATGATTTTTAAATGATATGTGACATAAAGTGCTTAAATTTAATATTTTTTATCGATCCTCACTTATCAATTATATTTGTATTTAAAATCTTTTCTAATTTTATCATTCCGAGTGAAGATGATGCTGTGAATGTTTGAGAAAATCGAAAAGACCAGTACCTAAGGCAATAATTGTTTGTATCCCAGACCTGGTCCACCTGTGTTTAATCTAAAGTTATATGAAAATAATTCAATTATAAAACTCAAATTGTTACTCGGGATAAGGCAAATTACAACGAAAGAATACCTCGTAAATAATTTATTTGGCTCACTAGCCGACCAAATCGATTGTGTGAGTAAATATAAATAATTTGTCTACTAAATAATTTCAAAATAAATTATTCAAATGATTCAATCAACATTTTTATAATGTAACCACCATCACAGTGTTTTTTTTTTATTCAATTTCTAGAATAATATACATTTCTTAAACAATTCGACACTTTTAAAAACCTAACGGTTTGATTACAACCATCAAACAAAACAAACGAACAAACTAATGTATAAACCGATCAATGTTCTGTAAAGAAAATACCTGAAGCATTCCACTACAGAAAACATAATTTAACGTTCTTTTATAAATAAAAAAGAGGATTTTTTTTCTTTAAAACTCATAAATTACTAAATAAATGAATTACTAAAAATATCTCATAACCTAGGATGTAAAACAAAAATAAGCTAATGAACAAAACATTAAGGTAAATAATTCTCATTGAAAAATGATAATCCTCTACTACCATTATTAATATTTTGCTTGAAAAAATTGAGGAAATTATTTTTTCTGGAATAGAACGGGGAACACAAATCCTTAATAATTTAGGATTTAGCAACGAAACTGGAATATTATATTCAAAAAGGATAAACCGCTCGAAGGCAGATTTCAAAGTCATATTTTAAATA
Organism: Anopheles culicifacies; assembly: GCA_000473375.1. Lineage (NCBI taxonomy): Eukaryota > Metazoa > Arthropoda > Insecta > Diptera > Culicidae > Anopheles > Anopheles culicifacies. The sequence goes on along the minus strand of AXCM01005725.1, from coordinate 13,946 downwards.
AACACTACAGTATAGTAGCTTTGGGCTTCAACAAAACTCTTCATGGGTTCCTGCTTCATAATCGTAATTTTTAACGTCTCCTGGATCTTACTGTTCATCAGTGTCAAGATCATTATCCAACTGTTCACCATATTCCTTTCCAAACAATTGGTTTGTGGTACAATCAGTTCCCACAACAGTAAAAATGGCCCATCTCTCCAATCTCGTCTTTAGGAGGGTTATAAATTTGATTACAAAAATGGTGAGTTAAGATAATTTGTTGAGGAAAATATTAAAGCTATCCCAAAGAAAATGTGTTTATGAACTTGCTTACTGAATTTGGTGGGTTTAAATACTTTACAAAATATATAATAGTCATTTGTTTAAGCCGCACCCTTTCTCGAGTAAGTTTGTTGGAGGTTAGAAAGTAGAGGGTTCAATAAGGATTGTTCGACATTTGTATGACATTACAAAATTAAAAGTCTTGGACTCCCATTGTTTATCCGAGCCATGTGGAAGACAATCCTTAGCTCGAGCGATGCTCAATTATTCACTTTCCACTAATGTTAAAATTTTCTATTATAAGGCTATTAAAATCAAATATAAATATATCATTCAAATAAACTATCAAGACATTGTTCCTAAAAATTTGATCATCAATTTTTCTGATAATTCATTTCAGGCTCCTTCTCCAAACAGTGAATGCATTAGTTGTGTATAAAAATATATTAGTTTCTCATCGACATGTATGAACCAAATTTCTTGAAATAATATCATCGAATTTAATAACTAATATATTTCGAACACGACTTTCATTAGAAACATTAAACAGAAAAGAAAGCATGAGAGTATAAAAATATCGACATGCCTGGAAGTGATTCATTTTGTAGATGCAATTTTTCATCAGTCTTCTGCAAACCTGAAAGTTGTATCCAATTTCCAATTGCTACGTTCGCTCGTTCCTTTGCCATGCCAATTTTTCCTTTTCCCAATTCCATACCATGTGTGCATGTGTGTGAGTCTTGATTGCAAAAATGGACTTCCTTATCCCACATCCCGTGCGCATCGCGGCTATGGTCGAGACGGAATCAATTTTTCCGACCAAAGTTTTCCACGTACTGCCCGGGAGCACCCGATGACCATTAATCAATGCGCATGGGAATAATATTTCTTGTTGATCGACGCTTTATTTGTTTTCGGCTGGCTGGCTGGCTGGCTGGTTTAGTTCGTCTGATGCAGTAGGGGCCACACCGATCAAGATTCGCGATATGCTTCGCTACGGCTGGTAGAGCATCAGCAAGCGTACACATGTAAGAGCAAAAATGCAAGCAAACGATCTTGCATGGGAATGTCGAACGTCTACCGGCTGGGAACGCGCTCCCAGACGACATATTCCCGTAGACGGTACCATCATTTTCACATAATTCACTCCCGTCCAGCCACATTAGCCAGCGTCTCCGATGTACCGATGCGACGTTTAGCAACTGCTGGCTGTGTTTTTTCGTGGCAGCCAGTTCAAGGCGTCGGCACCTTTTGACACACACACAACCAGTCGGCGATGCGCTTCAAATCGCGGCAATGTTCTTTGTGTCTGCGAGGCGAAAAGTGGCGCTTCGCGGTTTGTTGTTTTTGGAAAAATTCTTGGAAAATTCCACGCTACAAACACGACACCCTTGAAGTTTTTCGGGGCGAGAAAACCCCTCCGCGTAAAGAAAGGGAATTAATAATCGCCTTGCTGGTGTTGTCGCTTCAGGTTCACAGCTATTTATGTATAAGGGATTTCCTAACCAATGTCACGGTGACGGCAATGGGAACGTTCCGTTTTCCACGACGTACACTGCTCGTCTTAACGGTGAGCCTAAATTTAGGTTCTGTCCACCGTTCTCTGAAGGGTTTTCCCTTTTTGCAGAGCGTGACTGAAATTTTGGTGAAAAAAGTCTCTGAGAGGGCAAAACAAGCGAGGAACGCTCAAGAGCAAGAGCATAATACAAACCAAACAAAAATATGCTGAGAAATGAGTTACTGCTTTTGCTCACCGTAGCACGTGAGTGGTTTTTGTTTACACATTCTCTTTTCATGATTTGCACCGTGATGCGAGCACAATGGAAGAGAGATTTATGCTGCTAGCATAAATCGAGAGAAAAACTTTTATGTTGCATGCGCTGTGCATGCTCAGTGAGTGACCTCTTGGTGCTCTTTTATGCTGCACCCATCAGTGAGATGCAGCTCTCCCGGATGCTGTCGGTGAGCGTGAAAAGAACGCTCTAGCACGCTCGCCGTACGCATTTTCTAACGACCGGCTCGCATTAGAAGCGCAGGAAAGCGATATAAGCAAGCGTATTTTATTGAGTGACCCGCAGTCAAAATATATCACTCGAACGGGAAAGTGTTGGCGTTCGGTCGCGGAAAATCTTTGCTACAAAACTTCGTCGAAGGCGCATTTTTTCCCCCAAACGACTATTAAACTCGTATTACCGAGACAAAGCTGAAGTGTGAGAAAATCGGAAAACTATATCGTAAATTATTGTGCTGTTAGTTCGAAGCGTCCGTACGTGTATTCATCGTTAAGACTGGATATTTGATAAATTCCGAGAAAAAAAGTTCACTTCTTCAAACTCCCCTCCGGTGGTATTATCTTATCGGAGTTAACGCTGGTTGTACGTTATCGGCCCTGAAGGATTTTGTGAATGTCCTAGTCGTCGACGGGCATGAAACGACGAGAGATATATCTAGCAGCAGTGTGTGTGTTTGAACGTCTCTACGGAACTAACGCTAAAATTGTTACCGAGCCCGGTGTGAATTGAGACTGGAAATTAAGGGCACCGGTCTTATCATCTTGCAGAAACTGTTGTCAGCACGAAACCTCCAGGCGACTGACAGAAACATATCAAGGAAAGTTCATCACATAAAAAAAAACCTGTGCTGTACGCGCTTTCGCCATAAGTTACTCCGGGTGACATTACGGTTGAATATTTTACGCTACACGAAAAAAGTGCCTTCATCAGCAAAAAATCACCCGCGTGTGTGTGTTTGTGTTCGTAATATCAGTGCGTGCATGAGTCTTGTGTCGTGACGTGTGCCCATAACTTTGGAGCCTCAGCCGTTGATTGGCTTTCACGTACCGGGGAGTTCTAAAATTTGTGTCCATATTTGAGAAAGCTGTGACGTGACGTGAAGAAGTCGGGCTCTATGTATGTGCGTGCGATCCATTTGTGACGGTGTTTCCGAGGGAAAGGAGTGTAACAGTGACGGGTAACGGATTTGTGACCGATAATGAAGAGTCAACTGGTAGGACTTTTGGTGCTGGTGGTGGCAACCGTTGGTGCGGTTTCGTACTGTCCCAACCGGTGTGTCTGTGACGATGAGAAGCTGCACGTGACGTGCGGCGAAGGTGAGCTGGATGTGCTGCCGATAGCGCTCAATCCATCGATCGGCCGGCTGGTGATTAAGTTCAATCGCATCAAATCGATCGACTCGTCGATACAGTTCTACACCGAGCTGACGATGCTGGATCTGAGCTATAACCATCTGCTCAGCATTCCCGAGCGGATCTTCATGTACCAGAAGAAGCTGCTACAGCTGCATCTGAACAACAACAAGCTTGGCGCTATTACGAACCGCACATTCGGCGGACTCGATGAGTTACGGGTGTTGAATCTGCGCGGTAATTTTATCGACGAAATCGGTAGCGAGATGTTTAAAGCACTTCCAAAGCTGGAGGAACTGAACCTGGGACAGAATCGTATTGCCACCCTGCACGCTAGCGCTTTCGATGGGTTGGCTAATTTGAGGGTGCTCTACTTGGATGACAACTCCATCAGCACCATTCCAACGCTCTCGCTTACCCCACTCAAGGGACTGGCCGAACTTTATCTCGGCACCAACTCACTGTTCCGCGTTCTGCCGGGTGCTTTCGAAGGACTTACCCAGCTACGCCGGCTAGACATTCACGGTTCCATGCTGGTTAACATCACAAGCGAAACGTTCCGAGGTCTGGAGAACATCCGCTCGCTGGACATCTCGGACAATCATCTCCTGAAGGTGCCCACCGTACAGCTGAGTGGGTTGAAGCGCCTCGAAGATCTTACCATCGGACAGAATGACTTCGAGGTTATTCCCGAGGGAGCATTCTTTGGGCTATCCAACCTCAAGTCGATCGACATCTCCGGTGCGCTGAATCTCCGACAGATCCAATCGGGTGCATTTTCGGCCAATCCCAACCTCGAATCGATTACCATTGCATCCAACAAGGAGCTGCAGGAATTGGACGAGGGTTCGTTTGCTGGACTTCCGCACATCCGGAAGGTATCGCTACGTGACAACAAGATCACAACGTTCCACGAGGAACTGCTGCCCTGGAAGCATTTGGTGGAGTTTGATCTGACGGAAAACCCACTCGTTTGCGATTGCAATGTGCTGTGGTTGCGAAACTTGCTGCAGCGTCAAAATCCCGAAACGGAAGAAGACGTCCAAATTGTTTGCAACGGCCCCGACCGGCTGCATGGTGAGTTGCTGCGCGACCTGACGGCGGATCTGCTCGGCTGCCAGCATCTGCAGTCGAAGGAGCGTGCCATATTCGGTGCCATCATCGTTGCATCGGCAGCGAGCGTTACAACGCTGGTGTTGATTGTGTACCGCTTGCGACATCGGCTCTTGGACGTGCTCCGGCGGATGGGCTGGGGTGGTAGCAATAAGCGCGCTACACTGCACGAGGAAAAGGACGTTGAGGTGCAGAAGTCGCTCGGTGAGGTGGAGTACCATCAGCCACACTGCAACATCTACACCTACAACTACCATCCAGCGTACAGGAACTATCAGCATCCGTTCGGTGGACAGTACACACTTCCGTATCCGCACTATCAGTCTCACAGTGCCGCTTCCGCTTCTGGTGGGCATGGTACAGTGACGACAGCCACTCTACAGCATCAACAACATCAGCAGTCGGCACCGAATTCGATCGTAGCCGTATCCAGTGGCTATGGAGGACAGCCGCAGCCTCAACATCTTCACCAGCATCATCATCACCATCAGCAGCCACCGCTGCCCCAAACTCCCAAGGGTACACTGAGCACCTCCTCGTCGACGACGTCCTCATCGACGTCCTCGTCGGCACTGTCGGCGACCGGTTCGACGGTGTCGGGCGTATCTGCACAAACCCAATCATCCACGATTTATTCGCCCCAGTACGCGCACCACATATACGAAGTGCCCAAAAATATGGCCGACACCTAAGTGGATGAGGTGGATTTGAATTTGCACACGCATGTGTCACACACTCACACTTTTACACCGTTTTACACCTAGCAAACGTACACATGCACTAGTAAGCTCCTTCGTGAAGAAAAGATGAAAAGAAGAATTCACTTCACAAACTCACCATTATAGTATCTACGGCTCACACAAGTTAGTATTAACTGCATCGTTTGTTGTTAGGAGTTGGGACGGCTAGTTGCTATCCATTCCGCTTGCCAAGGGGAGTAAAGTTCGGATGAAGATTCAGCATTCATTATTGATGGCAATTCTTAGGGAAGGGGCGGGCGAACTCCTCTACCCATGGGACACGAGGGCTACGATGAGTCATATCGCGAGGAACTCGTTCATCGCTAGGTTTAGAACGGACGTACCAACCCTTATCTTGGGGTTCAGGAGGATTTTCAGACAGGAGCACCATACCGATGCATTAAGCGCATTTTACTTTCTAGTCAATTTTTAATTTATCTATCAAAACAAAACAAACACACGAAACGGATGTTGAAGTCGTGCTCGAACGGAGGAGTACGCATACGAAAGCAATCTCTCGTTTCTTACACGTACGTATGTGTTGAATTGCTACGCAAACAAAAGAGGTACAGACTAATATAAAAATATATGTTTCAATGTTTAATTTAATTTCGATAGCATGTCAAATTAAACGAACGAACGAGCGGAAGGTTATTACAAAATCAAACAGTACAACCGTGTTTCCATGTGTGTGTATATGTAAACATTTTTCCATCGGAGGAAAGGCTCTTCTGTTAGTTTGTAAATATTATGTACATAAACTTTTTTAACGTATACTGATAGGCGAGGCAGATAAGCGGGGCGATGTTACAGCAAAAAACAATTAAATTGCAAGGATTAGGAACAGGCAGGAATGTTATTGCAGTGGCTCAACTAGTAATGGGCTGTCTTCTGTTTAAGTGTGTGTTTATTTTCCGCAAGAATCAAAATTAAAGACGTGTCAGTTTTTTTACACCGTTTAGCAACATAATCGAGGAAAACACAAGATGTTATTATAGAAAATACGAACGAACTCGTACATTTCTAAATCACACACATACACGCTCATACACACCAATTGGTAGGCGTACGGGAATTCGTCCTGTGCGCCAGGTATGGAACAGATCGTTATAGTCAGTAAACAGTAAAACAGCACACACGCAAACAAAAATGTACCCGTACTAAAGTAATACTTTGTATAGTGATATAAGCGAAGAAATGATACGGTAAGCTAAGGGGAAGTAACACTGGAGTAAATGAAGGAAACGAAATGGAAAGCAACGAAAGACACGATGAAGCGAAAGGGAGAATGCGAGAAATTAATAAAACAAATCAAACTTCAGATATGAAAAAAAAATCATCCCGTCTCGTTGAATGTGTGTGTGTATGTACACAGCATAATGAAAGAAATACAAGCAACACAATAATTGGATGAAGGTAGCAGTAAGTATAATGTCATTTTGTTTTTAATTACCAAGGCTCTGATGTGAGTTGAACAGCAAAGCAAATGGGCATGGACGGGAGATAGGAAGAAACCAAGGGATGAGATTGGAATTTCGGGAAGTGGCGCCTGTTGAGATTAATTCGTTAGCATCGTGCCGTCCTTCTTGGGTGGTATGGTTGTAAGCTTTGTTAATGATTGGGTGATACCTTGATCAGGTATGAGGGATGATTTTAAAAAGTGCACAAGCACAACGTGATATTGTAGATTTCCTTTACGACGTATTTGTATTGTTCCTTTGAAATTGGAGATAATGTGTTCAAACATCATGAGCAAACAGCTAAGAAATTTGAAGTGAAATGTTTCGATTTAATTTCTAAAAGGGATGTTTTTCATATTTTTTCCATTCGTTAAGTTTTTTTTCTATTTAAAATGAATTATAGAAAATACAAAATGTGCCGTGTTAGAATAATATGATAAAGTAAAATTGTTCTGTACTTATTAAGAAATACTTGCATGCCTTATAATGTATTGTTTTTAATCATGCCATTTCGTTTTTTATTTATTTAATTTGTTTTTAATTACAAAGATTGGCTTGGCCGTATCGCTAATCATGCCAAATGGTTAATTATTACAATTTTACATGTTTTTATTGTTTTGGAGATGAATTCTCCATTCCAAATCTTAGTGTCGTATTTTCGGCAACTGATGTACAATATGCATCATGGCGTTGACAGATGGATAATATACAATTCTTTTACTATATACAGTATGTACTCTTAGTACTTTACCTTATCCAGGGCATACTCGGTGAAAATATTTAAATATTTTAAAATATATTGAAATGGGCGGTCAAGTCCTATCCAAAGTTTTTTTGACGAAGAAGATGTTCATACGACGGACTGAGACCATAATCCCATACTGACCGTTTCTCCGTCTTTCTTGGCAACAAGAATTACTAGCCGGCTACGTGGTAAAACAGGTCTTTAACGACCTAGCCTTCATTCTAAACCAAAACATAAAAGGAAATATGTAAATGCCGTTTAATACTAATTAATTAAATCGAAAAAAGCTTTCACTTGTAGAAAATTTGTTTAATATAACATATGTGATAGTGGTGATGGTCATCACATAATCGCACATTTTACCATAACGACTCGAGTGGTTTTGGTCTGTCATTTCTGGTTTCCATAACTTTCGAACCTGGGTCCTGTCATTATAATACCAGTGCTTCTATCCTTTCACCACAGAGCGAATCCTATCCTGTTATCCTGTTACCGGTAAAATTAAGTAACGGAAGCTAGATAAGGAATGAAAAAAAGCATGTTTTCATAACAAAAACCTTGGTGAATTAGAAGACTAAAGACTTTGTTCCGTCAGTTGAATGCTATTAAAAGCTGGTATAGTAATACTATTACTCATGAATACTTCGGCTTTATTTTAATTCCTCATTTAAACCAAAACAGAGCATTTCAATTTATAATTATTGAGTATTTCCGAAGTTGTAGTATTATAAAGGAAATAACAAATTGTTTTAAAAGTTTGATAAATAAATGAAACAGAAAAAGTAATGAATTTAATAAAACATCCAAAGGCAAACACATAAATCCTGAATTTCAATGTAATAATCGTGCGATAATTAAAAAAAATGCGGTGTATTTATCATTTTTCTGAAATATTTTCTAAAATTTTTACAAAATGTTCATTTTTAAGCGAAATCAAATGTTCTTCATTTTTGTGGGTGGTAACGTCAACCATGTATAACAACACACCTGTATTTATGGCACAAAATTGGCTACACGATTGTGTTGGATAACACCAAATATCCATGTTCAATATCATTTTACTTATCTGCATCATAACTCTGAACATCAAAAGGGGTATTATGCTTTAAAGTAACTTCTTTGAGCCTCACTAGCTTCTGATACAAGAGATGATAAGAAATTTTTTACCGCTTGTTGCTCATTGGTGGCATGCAAATTGGAAGCTTTTTTTTTTTATTCATTAAGAAGCAAATTGGAAGCTATTGTAAAGCAAAAAAGTTGTAGTATACTTTTTGTAGAAAAATATTTCTTATGGTAAAATTTTATATCAATCTTAAAATAGGCATGAATAAATTTACCTTTGAGAATTTGAATATAAGTATATGCCCAATACAAAATATCATTTGTAAAGTATTTAAGTACGAATATCTCTATTTTCTTCAAATCAGTATAACTAAATCTACAACGACATAAGCGTACTAAAAAAACGTGCTTGGTTTTCTTTGAACACAGAAAAAAACAAAGTTTCGTTAAAGTCAAAACACGAAAAGGACTAAACTAATATGTCCAACAGAACATGCAATCACGCCCAATGGCCGGCAGCTAATTGTTGCCATTCCTTGGAGACGCACTTTATCACGGCACTGGATGGACCCAGCCGTAACCGTTTAGGCGTGCTTAGGAAAAACACAGTCTCACAGACATAAAATGAAATTGCGACTTGGCAAGAGGATCGGTTTATTAACTAGAATAAGAACACCAGTGCCTGTGGAACTATACGGAAGTGATGACACCTTAGCGTAAGTAACACACATTATAGTGGACATCTCATTTACTTTTTTTTCTTGGTCTCATTCTGCTTCTATTTGCTTATCTGCTAAGAAAAGCGGCTGGAACACGTGGAAAACAGAATCGGTATGAACAAAACACCAGGCGCCTCCATGTTGTCAGTTTAAAAATATATATTTTAGCAATGTTTCCGGAACCATTTAATCAATACTTTACAGAATAGCAACAAAAAAACCTGGAATATAAAAAGCTACAGCTAAATTATCATCAAACCATCAGCAACAGCAACATCTTCGACGTATTTACGGTCCGCAAATGGAAGAAGAAAAAAACTTCCGACTGAATAATGCTTTGGGATGGATTTTTTTTTCTTGTTCCAGATCAGCGCATTTGCCCAGTTTGCCTATTCATTGGCGTTGTTTACCGGTGGAAGAAAATTAAATGAACGAGAAAATGAAGGTTCTATCGTGTTCATCGGCTTTCATGTGTTCCATGGGTTACCGCGAATCAGCCCATCAGTCCCGTCGGGTGTGGAAGTTCGCAAACATTAGGAAAACTGTTCTCTGCTCACACTGATGGCTGCACACGCACAGCCCAGCAGCACTCGGGAGGACTTTCACCTTGTGGCCAGCCGGGACTAGAAGCTACAAACATTTTCCATTTGGACCGGCTCTGTACCGGACCCAGTGGTAAAGTTATGCCAGCGTTCAATTTAGTGTGGGACGAAGCTTTTTTTCCCACGATATTCGGTGTGGGAAGCTGCTGGCAGCGATGGAACAGAACAGACAACCCGGACAGGGTGTGTAAAGAACAGGAAAAATTTCGTTTGTCGTACGAGCCCTGAAACCCTCTAACGATCCGGTCAAAGTTTGAACGATTACATGTTGTTGCCACAAAGAGCCTAGTCCAGTTTGTCGGATGCTCGGGAGACTGTGCAACAGATAGATAAGCGGAAACTTCCCTCACAAACCGACCGAGCTTGGGGGCTCTGGTCCCACCATTTCTGGTCATCATCAACGGTCCTTGCCACCTACGGAGACCACATCGCGCACTGGGCGCCTTAACGGACGCTGGTGTGCAAGTAAAAGCGAATGTGTACGGCATCATCATCTTGCCCTTGCCACGGATACGATGGTCCAAGTTGAATAACATTTTGCATCCTTCATCACAGTTTCGCCTGTCCGTCGTATCCTTACTGCTTCTGTAGCCGAGTACACGGGTCGATTAGGAATGGTAAGTTTTGTTACGTTTCCGATAAGAACAGTTATTTCAGACGGGTAGAGCATGATTTTGTTTTCCTCTTGCGAGGTAATGCCTGTCGCTTCGTGCTTACTTACACAAGTCACAGTTCCTCGTATAGCAAAGAGGGATAAAAACCCAAGCAGAGCGAAAAAAAAAACGTACCTAGAACCATCCTGGTGAGTGGGTCCCGTTTAATAATTTCTTCTGCAATGAAATAGCATATCTGTACCCGATGTAGGCTTGTTAACTTATTTGTCTGCACGTAATGGAGGGCTGTTTGAGGGAATGAGTTCTGGTAAGGTTGGAAAAATAAGACCCAAGCTAAGTAAATATTTTGGCAGCTGAAAGGTTGTTAGTTTTCTGTCTGAATAAGCATTACTAAACACAGATTGACTGTTTTGCTTTTAATATTTTATTCAAGATGTCTGGTTTAGATTTGTAAAACAAAATTAAACTCAATGAAATTTCTTTTCCTTTTCATAAAAAAATTAAATGATTTTCTTGTTTCTTTTCAATTCGTTTGTTTCATTTTCAACATAATTAAAATTATTATTTTCATACAATATATCATGAATGAGTGATTTTCTTTCATCAATGATGCATATTATCACATATATTATGATTCATGTCCTTGTTTTATTTTTTATTTGTCCTACATTTATATTTTTTTTGTGTTAAAATATTTGAAGCATTTTACTAGGGTTATTTTGCTATAAAAGTTCAAATATTGTAATCAATTTTTATTTTTATATTAAAATGTTGTCTCGGTAGTTTTTTTAATTAAAATTTTCTTGAGTGATATCGTTTTGCTCTGATTTTGATTTTATTTAGAGTTTTTTATGTTATCTGTTAACATGTACTTACTACCTTGCTTTAATATAAGGTATATCACGTATTGCTTCAATTGTTTCCAGATATTTTTATATCCTTGTGAGGTCCATGTACCGTTTTATTAGTCCTTGAAAGTTTAATGTTTTTATTTTATTTTATTTTGTTTTATTTTTTTTTGCATCTGTAAATATTGTGTTACAAGAAAAAAAAAAAGATTGTATGTTCAAATACTATCCAACAATTTTCTTCTCTGACAATTCTCCAACCAACATTGGATTGTTCGTACACGATTACGATTACGAGATTATTTGAAAAAAATCTCTTTTAATATATTTCTAAAAATAATTCATTTGGCATGAGTTTTGATCGTTTTCACCTAAAATATTTATCTCTATGTTTCATTAGCTGCTACACATGTAATGAGTATTGCATTACGAATGTTTACACTTATTTTAAAAAGTTATTATTGTAGCTTCACAGACAACGGAACCAAGTTCTTAATCTATTTCTTTTAAGTGAAATTTTGTATGCAGATTTACATTATACCACAGACACAAAAAGAACGATGAAATTGTAACTCATCTACTCTACAGCACAGCAACAGTGCAAGCGTACATAGTTTGCAACATTGCACAAACTTCTTTGTTGATGGAACAATGTCTTGAGTTTTCAATTTTAATTATTCCCTTTTTGTGCTAGGCACATGCTGCATTTGCTGCATTGCCGTAGAGCCAGCTCCAGGCCTTCGACTCGGTGCAGTGTACCAAAACTATAAAATCTACCAACGAAAACAATCGCTGTGCAACTAAATGATGCACTTTGTACGATGTGTATGTATGTGTGTGTGTGTGTGGGAATGTGCCAACAGGAAGTCGGTACCCGTATTCGGGAGCTTTGGACAAACTTTCCCACCTCCAGCCGTTCGATAGTGCCTAGGCATTACCGGTGCTACCGCAGATGTATCCTTCCGGAATCCGGGGAACTACTGCCCAGTCGCTACTCGATGCGGTCTGGAATAGTTTCAATTTTGGAACGTTGTCCAAACTGGCAAACAGAAAGAACAACAAAAACTACTCCCTGATGAACACACAAACACACACACACGTGCGTGCACACAAAAAGGCCAGTAGGACAAGGATAAAATGTATAATAATAATAATAAAGAAAACAACGATAAACGGGTAAACTGTAGCCAAGAGGATAGATCAACTTAATTATCATTAGCAGCACACATATTGTACCGGCTAACCATAAACATATAATTATTTTGTTGTATTTTTATTGTTTCCCCTCTCCTTTTTCAGATCGGGGTCTTGTTCCAGTTGCTTTGCCCGGGCCACGGTACCCTTGTGGTGCAGTTTAGTAGACGGTGCATGCATTTCTTATTCATTTCCGTAAAGCGTAAAACAAACAAAAACTCGTTCACTTCCGGTGCGGCACTGCTGGCATTCAGCTATCCGTCATTGGCGCTTTCGGGGTGTTTTTCGGGGTTTTTTGGTTTGTGTTTTGGGCGTGACTGGAAAAGTCGATTTGAATGATATGCGTTTTGCGTTGTGGCTGTTGCTGTGTGTCTTGATGCGCACAGGGCGCCAAGCGGTGGTATTTAATGACGGTTTTAGGACGCCGTTCGTTTGTGTGGCGGTATTTTTGGGCTGGAAGTGCTTTATTGTCCCAGTTTTGGACCGCCGATCTCGAGCGATGCGAGATGAAACTTAAGCAACGAGGGTTATAATTTGTATGTATTTTTTGGTTTTGCTGTTTGGTGGAGGACGTTTTGAACGCATTTTAAAGCGGAGGGAAACGGAGTAAGATCATAGGGAAAGATTGAAAGGGAAACGGCAACATAACAGGTATGGTTTCGGGTTTAATTGTTAAGGTGGAGCACTTTTAATTTTAATGAGCATATTGTTGAATTCTAATGCAATACCACGTTGGACGGTTAGTTTCAGGGTTCCTTTTTTCTTAAGAATTAATAGAAAATCATCATCAATTGGCACAACGAGAATGGAGTCAACGCTAATAAGGGAGAAAAAAAAGAATAAATTATATCCTTACCTTATAATGAATAAAAAAAAAAATCCTTACCTTATTTTTGTTAAGAAGTAAGCATATTCTAGTAGAAAGAAGTTGATTTGCTTATGGAAAACTCATGTTTAAATTGTTGAATGTAATAAAAATTTGAACCTTGTAGACCATTGGTTGCATCAGCTACACCAACTGAAACCTAAAACCTGAGGTGACATAAGACTATGCAAGCAGAAAAAAAATATTACATCTTAATTAATAATCCTTTATTTTGAGATAATGAGTTACTTTTAGTTTAAAAGTTAAAAATTAAATCAAAGTTGAATTTATCACAACTGAGTCCTTCAGACACCAAATACATTCGGTAACAAAAGTACCAGAAATTGTTCAATGAAAAAAAGTGATTCTCTCATGTATTTAAATGTTTACATCACTAGATTGTTGTCGGAACTGTGATCCTTTGTTTTATAAGTTTTGAACGTTTTCAGTTGATGAAAACGTGGGAATAAGCCCTCAGAATTCGTTTCAAATGATTCTACAGTATCTATGCCAAGCACTATCTACAGGTTATGTAGTGTCTGTGAGAGAAAGTTTCTGATTTGTGGAAGGACAATTCA
>AXCM01005724.1:0-18435 GCA_000473375.1 Anopheles culicifacies | reverse complement strand
CGACCGAGTGCTCCTTTTTGGGCTTGAGCCCGATGGGACCTACCATTGAAAGAGACCTTGAACTGAATATCCGCCCGGCTGTGGTTCCCTCTATCACTCCATCCCCAAAAAACAAAAAAAAAATGCATAATCGCAACAGCAAAACGGCCTCCTCCATCCAACGCAAGGGCGAGGTAGCATCTGTGCAATTCTTCGGGTAGGCGTAAAATCCATTTCGCAGAACTGCTGGCATAACGAATTTTGAAAATCGTCCGATTATGCTTCGCACCCAGCACATGACCGTGACCGTGACTGAGTGGCAATACATAAAAGGGCTCTTTCATAATTCACCCTTTTACCCAAGAGAATAATCACTCTAATCGCTGGGTCCTGAAGATGGGGATGCGTTTGCGTATTTAAAACAAACTACAACGTATGCATAAAATGCTGCTTTGCGGACCAGACTTAATGTACAGGCGTATCCAAAAGTTCTAAAATGTAAATCAACCAATAATCCTCTCCCGATCATACATCTCGTGGTCCGGATGTTTATGCTATACAAAATTCCCGGAAGTCTTGATCGTAGTCGCGCCTTCCGTATGTACCAGAGTGCGTTTGAGCAGTTTCGCCTCATACGACACATCGGGCGACATCAAAGGGAACGCAGGTCTTTCGCTGTCACGCAGCCAAATTCTCGTCACACAAACACAACAGAGCTACCGATGGTGGTGGCTTTTTTTCTCCAAAACTGACGCTCCTAACACCCTTCTTCTTTCATCATACACACACTCCCGACACTTTACAATAAGCGATGAAACAACGCGCCCAAATGCACGTTTTAACAAATTTCTCCTCAGCTCTTGCTTCTTCATTATTGCCCAAAAAGATTAGAACGTCAGTTTGATGTTGACTTTCCGTTGTTGTTCGTATCTTCTCCTCCGCACATAATGCTTTCCTTTTTATCTACCAGCATAAATTTGTTTCCCCGATCCGGTTTCGTGCGCCAGCGTATCGTGCCCTTCAGAGCGCGTATCTGTGACCCCCGGGTGGAAGACGCGCGCGCACCGGTCGTGTTGAACTCTTCGGGTACATTAACACCGCGCCATGACCACGAAGAACAAATAAATATCGATATACTCAAGCGCGACTCTGGAATGGAATTGAATTTGTGGTGTGTTTTTTTTACGATCGTTTCAAGTAATTAACGATCGACGGTCCCGTTCGCGGGAGTGTAATAAATTATGTTGCATTCAGTATGATATTTTCTTTTCAAACACAATCGACGAAAAGTTATTGAGGGAAAACGGTGCGATGACGTTCAGACGGAGGGGGAAAGCACCGTAATAGGGTTCCGCGGTAACACTTACCACTATGACTGGCAGTAGGATACCGATGATGTACAGCATCCAGTTCTGTGACGATAGAAACGTGTGGAAGGAAGATAAATATTAATAATTTAATTAGTAAGTTCTGGTGACAGTTTGTTTTGTTACCTTTACAGTTGAGTCATGGAATGGATGCATCAATGATTCATCGTCACAGAAGAAACCGCGCTCGAATGGGTAACCGACCAGGAAGAAGATAAGAATAGGAAATCCAACTGAAATGGTAAACAAAAAACAGACAACAGTGAGAATATGTTCAAGAAAACCAGGCTATCTTAATGTGACAATGCGTGTCAAGTATGCGAGATAATAGTGGTAGTTATCTCGAGATATCTACCTTAAACATCAATGTTAACATGTGTTGATAGCTACTAGCCTACAACAGTAGTATGATTCATGTACTGATATGATTTGACAGTTTTAGGGTAAGGTCTTTCGCGTTTCCGGGTTTTTTGTTTTCTGACACTCTGAGCTCAACATTGTCGGTCTTAATTTAAAAATCTTGTTTCTTGTCTAAATCTACATATTTAAATTCCGTCATAACTTCCGAATTAGATGTGTTTGGATTCGTATCTTGAATTTGAGGGGCCCTTTATCAAAACGGATCTAACCTCAATTTCTACAACCTCAATTTCTACATTTGAATGTCCTCAAGATCTTCGACGTTTGCAATCTTCCCATTCCCTTGACTTTCGTCCAGATTCCACAGTTCTAAAATCGACGTTGCGAGTCCCCTAAGTGCTAAATCAATCTCTTGCAATTTTAAGTTTCTTTTTAAAAACCTTGGAAGCGTCGGAAATATTGTGTAAATCATAACCTAAAGTATTAAACTTATGTCTTATCTGTAAGTAAACAGGCGTGTTTTTGTTGATGTGTGTAAGAGCCTACAGATTTGATTACACCTCGTAGATGATCGATAAAAATAATCGATCGAGTACACACGATCGGACCACACGAAGTCGATCGAGCCCTAGTTTCTCTCTTGCCCTGGTTGGGGAAACCAACGAGAGCCCCAAAGAGGGAAAAAGGAAAACTGAGACAAAATGAAAATTGGATAGCGGCATAAAAACGTGACAATCTTCGCCTTTATGCCTTTATGCCCCAATCTGCGGGTCGGATCGGGCGGGTACTTGCGTAAACGAGATGTTGAAAACAAAACCGCAACGACAAAAACTCGCACCTTATTTGTATTGCATCGAAACCGTTACACCGGTGGAACCGGTGCAGCGCGGGAAGCCAAATATTTGCATACTATTTGCATAAATAAGCTGCCCTTCCCGGTGGACATTGTGAGGCGCTTCGGGGGAGGGGGTTTCCGTGCATGTAGTACAAGCTATGCAACTGCAGCGCGCGGATAAGATTTGTTTCGCCCGGTTGGTGGTTGACTCTTTCGGGTCAATTGAATTCGGTTTCAATCATTTGCTTATGAAGTGAGGAGTGGGCCTGCGTAAATGTGCAGCACAGCATTGCTGGTCCAAGGAGAGATCCGCTTGGGGATGGGCGGGATACTCCACGTTGAAATTGCATGTTATGACCCGCTTGTTAACGACGGTGTAATACGGGATCGATCGTTGCAGATGGCAAACGGACCGTGTGGAATAAAAGGGATAAGTAATTGTTGTGCTCCGCGATAAGTGGCAGAGAGTGCTTCGGGTATTCAATTTCGGATCCTTGTTGGGAAACTGTTTTGCAATTTATATGTAAACGAGGTTCGCGTTTACTGGAGGGTATGTTGGAAAACGTTGTGCAATGTAATCAGGCTGGCAATTGTGTAAAATGATAGCATAATTTAGTGTGGACATAACATACGGCCAAGAATAATTGGATCACGGCTGGAGGGAATTGTTAATCTATCAAATTATCAGGTCATTGAGCAGTAACACGCTGATATATCTTGGTGGAATACTTGTCTTAGGGGTTTAACAATGAACAGTTCCTTGCCAAATCCCCCTTACTGAGAGCTCCTTCATATCAAGAAATCTGTAAGCCATTCTATTGCAGACATATGAGCTTAAAAGATCATTTCTAATCAACAAGAAACAAAAAAAAAAAAAAAAACACGGTGCACATGTAGAAGTTATCAGTTGAGCAAACTACTTAAGCGCTTGACAAAATAAATAATAGACCCAATGTGTGTCTGTATCTCAGCATGGTCCCATGTACTGGCAATAGTTAATGTCTGTTAGTAGAGCAAGTCTTTTTTTTTTCGACGACTTCATAACGCCCAAAACAGACCGCATGTGGCCCGACAAACAGAGTTTAGCAAGCTGTTCAATAAATAACACTCGAATCAGAACTGAAATTAGTTGGACTCATGTTTCGGCACCGTGGTTGTGACAGCATGTTTTCAATTTTATCAATGAGGAAAAAAAGCGTTCAATTTGTCTTCACGATTGTTGCAAGTGGCTCTTTACCCATAAACTAAATCTCTACAGCGAAACTACCCAAAGTGTATGTAGAACAAAACAAAAAATGAGCACCATTCGACCACTTTGCTGGTGTCGGGAAGTGGTGCAGTTGCTACATCATGAAACACGAGACAACCCAAGGAAACCAAATATTTGGGTTCGGGGAAACACTTTACTCTACATCGTGTTCTGCTGGAGGGATTCCCTCTGGTATGCCTTTCACCGAGAACTACGCACTGCGAGCAATGCACTTTTGGAGTGCAATTGGTACGACGGAAATGATCCATTTGATTGTCCGCGCCGTCACACATGCGCACATTAGCGCGCCGGATTGTGCCCGCTCTGAGTGGCGTCTATTTACCAAAAATATATATATTTACCGGGGTGGTGGTGCTGTTTGGGGAGATAGACTATCGCAACCACTTTGGAGGAAGGGAAAAGGGCGAAGGGATTTTGCTAGTTCCAACAGTAGTAGTGTGTGCATCAGTTATTACCACCCCGATTGGTCGTTCCGTTTGGTGACCATGTGTTGAAGTGCGTCGGTCGTTTTAGTTGCCGTTGCGTGATGATTGATTGATACGTTACGCTGTACACGAAACATGTACACGCGGCACCAGGCACCAGAAAAACGTCAACCGTGGCAAGTTGTTGGTTTGCGTTCCTCCGAACCGCATGTTTGGATCTCGTGTTGTTTGCTATTTGTACCAACAAAAAATGGCCGTTGCGGTTGAGCTCGTGGCGTTTTGATTATTTCTTCAGCTGGTTCGTTCGCTTGAGAAAGTCCTACAGTACGGAGGAGAAGCAGAGAGCGAGAGAGAGATCACATGCTCGAGTGATCGACGTCTTATGACCATGTGGGGCAAGAATCGTTTCCGGTTCCAAGCCACCGTAGCCTGCCACAGCAAAATATTAAGTTTCGGGATGCTGTGTGCGTCACCGAGTGTTGTATTCCCATTAGGGGGTTTGTTACAAAACGCCTAACGCGTTTTGCTTACGAAGCTACAGCTTTTGCAGTGAATGCTCCTATATCTTTCTTTTTTGCTACTACATAAACCCCACAAGATATTGAATTTTTGGCGATCTTCGGGGGGAACTTTTACTAAGAAATATCCCGATGAGTCTCTGCAGTTTTAAAAGACGGAAATTTTAATGAATCAACATTGGGGGGAGTTCGAGTTTAATGGAGATCAGGTGGGGCGAAATTGCGGTGATCTAGGGATGTATTTCATGGAGTGAAACTTCAAAGACTCAATTGGAATGTCAGGATCCTACCTTAACTTGCAGGAGAAAAAGAAAGGAAGAAGATCATATCTCAACATGTACTACGACAACTACGGTTAGGCTTCAGTCTTGTCGAATCGAACAGCAACAACGAACTCCTTAAGACCCAGTCCTCAATATCGTCCAAATTGTTTGAAGAATCACAGTAATTTATCTTCAAGTTCTGGAGCATACTTGGGAGGAACCAGATTCACAATATTAGAAGATCATCAGTAGCGTAACAAGCTCTTTGGAAGCCCCTGGCGGAATGGCAGTTGAGGCCCCCAACATTACGACTTCTTGGTCCATGATCAAAAGCTGGGTCTCTCCACGCCAACTCTGCCCTTAGGTTAATCCGCCAGTGAAGATCATGGAGCAAAGCTTTATATTGCGTCCACCGCAGGTTCTAAAGGCAAAGGAGTATATAATAATTGTGATAAGGCTCTTGTAGAATGCCTTAGAGGTATAAATTGATCCTTTACATTCAATACAATGAAAAAGTAAGACATTTTCTAAAAAAAACTCATGAGATATCAATGTTCCTCGACCCATTCCCATTCACATTGGTATTCACCGTGAAGCTCTCAATCAAGAGGTAAGAAATTTATGTGACCGTCCGACTGGTGAAGGATAAAGACAACCTAATTAGCTACTGTTTTTGAATGCAACAATGTATGGTATCTCAAACTGCGCGAGTGATTAAACGGCGTCATTAAGGTTCTGGCGGCACATTTAGCTTTCGCAAAGAGGTACATACGAGCGAAACGATATCAAAACAGTGCCGTAACGGACGGGAGGTTTGTACAGGTTGTTTTAAATATTTCAAACGTGCCTCACTGCTAACCGGGTCCATCTTATACACCTTATATGTGGTGTTTACATGTTCTCTATCTTTCGCTGCTGCTGTGACTCATATGTGGCCAACTAAAAGTGTTAGATAAGAGGCTTAGTCCATGGTTAAGGCGAGGTTTGATAAAAATAAAGCATAGGGAAGAACTTTCATCGTGTCGCACCGGGTCGCTAGGGAATAGTGTGTTCAGATTGGCTAATGGCCGTAACCTGTTGTGGTGTAGCGTTGTTTAGGAGGTTTTTTTCTATTTTTAATTTCTAATAGCATATTCGGAACACATCCTCGCACCCCAACGGTCAATCAAAACTACCCCTGCGCTATTTATCAAACCGCAGCAGATAAGAATTTGTGACTTGGGGAATGATAAACCGCCATTAACGAAAAATTAATCATGATTTAAACTGTAAAAATAAGCGATTATTCATCGTGACTTGGATGACATCATGCGATCGATGTCTCTACCTCTACCGAGTGAAACTGCATCGTGAATTAATTTGGCATCCACTTCCGTCACACGTGATGGAGGGACAAATGGTTGTTTGCCTCCGGTGTGACTTTACCACAGCCGGGTAGACAATCATATGATGCCCGCCGTTGTGGAGATTGATGTCATTGTAATTTGCAAAAAAAAAGAAGCACAATTCCATGCTGACCTATACTTATATGGGTGAATGCCGTATGATGCGTGCCGTTTGAAGGTTGTACACATTCCAAAACGGGCAAGGGAGTTAGTGGTGGAAGTTTATTTTAAAATCTATTTACGATCAACGCTCTACGCTCGAATACTAGAATGTCTACCTTGAACTAGAAACAACCGACCGTATGTAGTGCTTTCAAAGGAGTTGGTTTGTTTCTAACTACAAACGTATATTAGCTGGCAAATTCCCTAGGTATTCTGTGATTCCGAATCCATTGCAACTTGCAAACGCTTCACCAACGTTATCACATCGTACGCGATTTTGAGCGATAGCCTGTCACTGATAACACTAAACATGATCGGAACTCACCGCAGCAAAGGATGAGAAAGTCAAACCCAACCTTCAGCAGCACCTTTTTCGTGTCGTCCATGGTGATGTTGGCGCTGGTGTTTGTAGTACCACCACGGCTGGCTACTACGATGGGTTGCTGTTCGCTGCTAAGCTCCGTCGTGCAGTAGCTACCGTTACTGTCGCTGGAACACGAATTATCACTCGCGATTCGCGCACCGTGTACTATCACAGCTGCTGGGTCAAGATGTCGGTTCGATGGTCGCTGCTGCCGCAGAAGGTAACGTTCGTCGTGTTGCAACGGTGTCTCCTCACTGATAGTACCACCGTCCGTGATGTGGTACATTTATTGTCCAAAGCCACCGTAAGTACTGATGGTGGCGGAGCCTCCTTACACGTATTGAAGATTGCAAAGATAAAGCACAGCAGCACTGGCACACTCACACACACTTTGCACTTGGCTCGAGGTAACGGTTGATTTACGCATCCAACCTTACGCTTTCAGGGAAACACACACATACAGAGAGATCGTTGTTTACCCGGGAGATAAACAATGTCGAATCTCGCCACCTGCTTCTACCTGTCGACTCACGGTACAGTTGATTCGATGATTGGTTGTGTGGGAAATTTTCAGACACACTAATCCGTGAGCATTGTTTATGGTAATTAGGAGAATGAGACCTCATCAAACCCAAAGACAATGGGTTGTGCTGTATGGCGTTGATTTTTTTTGCTTAAATAATATTCGCTGTTACCTTTACCGTAACCTTCACTGCACAGAACTTCTGCGCACCGTTTCTGCAGTGGGCGCGATGTCCTTGAAAAATGTTACCTTCGCCTTGGTTCGATTGATCGATTCAAGATCCACCGGGAACCCGTTTTGCTTTGGGGTTCACAAAACACGCAAGGTCAGTATGCGAAAACAGTTGTCGTCTTCGTACGGGAGGAATGTGCGCCTCGCCGGATAACACAGGGGTAACACGATCGGGCTACTAGATTTGACCGAGGAATTTCACGGAGCGATTGAAACCGGTTGTTAAATCACTGCACATTTTCAGAGCGTACCCGCGGCGCGTGTTATGGCGAATGCATTATCACTGCCTTTGCGTAAACAGGGAATTGTTATTAATCGCTTCACACCTACCACTGCATTATCGGACGCCCGTGTTATCACAGTAGTAAGAGGGTAAAGAGTGTTACTTTCATGCCTGGCGCTTACGCCCGTTCTGTTCGGCACTACACTGCGCTGTACTGTTCCATCCGAAGGGTGGCGAAACATAAACAAGGTATGTCGCTGACGTTTGGATTGGATTCGCTTTTTACCCCGCTCCAAAGCAGCTGTGCTGGGATGTTCATTTGCGCATGAACTTTTATACCCACTCGACAAAGCATTCGACTGCGTAACGGCTTCTGCGAGGCTTAATAACGCCTCACTAACGGCTTAATAACGGAATGTGTGATGCTGTGATTGTGGGTGAAAAGGGAGAATAGCGTTCTCATTCATTCTTTCTTTGATATGCATTACTCCTAACAATTGCTTGCTTTCCATTCATGATTAATTATGATTACTGTGCTATATTCTGATTCCTTATTTTTAAGCGAGTAAATACGAGTCAGAGACTCTTTACCATATTCTCGTTCTACATGGAGAACGTTTTGGATGTTTATAGTCCATTTTAAAACACATTTACGACATTGATATCCTTATACTATAGCAACAATGTAATTATATATAAGAATGATCGACTCAAGGAGTAACTGGATATAAGGTATGATTGTTCCGTTACGACCGTTAGAAAACTGTGTTTCTTTGCAATGGTACAACACACTTTACCCATAGACTTCAAATAGCGTAATGGACAAGAGGTGAATCAACAATAAATTAAATGTATTTCATGATAATTAAAAAAAACTAATAAAAAAAGCTAAACAACAAAACAAATGAAATGATGGAAATGGGTAGTGATGAATCTTTAAAAATGAACGCAAAATTTTCCAAGTGGGTATTGAATTTCCCCAGGCACAGTTGACCTTGGTCGAGAAATAAGGGTCATAATTTATTTATAAACTTTTTTAATCTTCATTACGTTAACACGCGCTACCGATCGTGATTGTCGCGTCGTTAAGTTGTACAAATTAACAGTGCCTTTTCGTACGAATTATTCGCAAACGATTATGGAAACCATTCGATTGTCATTAAATCAGCCTTTATTTTGTAGCCAAACAAGAATTGGGAAAAAACTAGCAGTTTTTTTAAAATATTTCATCGTCATGGTACTTTTAGTACGAGGAGTTCTTTCCCAGATTAGCTGTAATAACCATTTAATCCGCTGAGGAGGAGCATTCGCCGGTCATTTCCTGAAAGTTAACTACGTCCCGTATCTGCAGGACGGTTACGGTAGTGTTTTGATCGTCGAATTTGCATGTGACGGTATGCACGCCTAAACGAAACGTGTATATCTGCGAACCGTACTTCGTGCGTAAATACACGGAACGAGGATCAGCCTTTAGGACATCAACGATAGAATTCTGCAACGAACGAAGAAGCTGTATGGTTTATCTAACCGCCCGCTCACCCCCATTACCTTTTCTATTTGAAGCTCTTGTAGTTGGGATTCTGCATTTGCATTGAAAATTACGTTTAAGCTCGAACTATTCAACACCCAATTCGGTACGGTCACAGCCGGTATCGGCTGGGTATTGTTTGATGCGCTACTTTTCTTATCCGTCAGTTCCGTTTCCTCACCGTCGGGCGCTTCCCGTGAGTTAAGAAATTCTGCCTCCTTTATGTTCACCGGCACATCGTACTGTGGAATGTATGGTTTTATGTCTAGAACGGGTGTACCATCCACCTGCGAAATATACGATACGATACGATTGTCTGTCGGTTGTACATGCTATATGTCCGATTTATAACTCGCTTACCATATCAGTTCCTAGAAAGTACACTTTGGAATCTTCAATCCTGTCCAATTGCACCAGTGACAATCCAATCGGACATGGACGATGTGGAGATCGTGTACTGAACACACCGACACGCTCACCATCCAATCGTGGAGGAGCAACTTTCGCTTTTGCATGGTGAGGGTTTCGGTGAAAGTAGTAAACAATCCAGAGGTGCGAAAAGTTCTCCAGCCCTTCCAGCGAGTGTGCCGGATTGTTGAACGTAGTTGACGAAATATCGATTCTACTCAGCAAAGCAGAAGCTAAACTAGCTTGCCGCGGTACAGCACGCTTTTCATTGAACGCCGTCTTTATAACACCGATCGGCTTGAACGTGCACACTTCCGTACCGTCATCTTCCACCGCCACGTTCTCCTGGAGAAACGGAAAGAAAGGTTTGGTTTACGAGGGAGACCATTTTGTCTGTGCACGAAATTGTCGCAACCTTTTTATTGCTATGTCCATTTTGGCGTTCTTGCTCCTGGCAACCTTCACACCGATAATCCTGCAATAGCT
Organism: Anopheles culicifacies; assembly: GCA_000473375.1. Lineage (NCBI taxonomy): Eukaryota > Metazoa > Arthropoda > Insecta > Diptera > Culicidae > Anopheles > Anopheles culicifacies. The sequence continues at coordinate 8,108 of AXCM01005724.1, read as the reverse complement.
TCAAGATATGTTGGTGCTCTTTTGTTTGCATGTGTTGCAGATTGGAGAGTTGTTGCCTGAAATTGGAAATGAAGCGCTGCTGAAAGTGTTTTGCACGCGGTCACCACAGGCTGAAGATGTACCTTAAGTTTTTAATTTCACTTCTAGCAGTTGCTAGCTGTGCTTTTAGAAATTCTATTTCCGAATTGCTCATGTTGGGGTGTAAAAACGATATCACAAACTAACTAGGAGAAAGTATGTAAACAAATCTGGCAACAATTCGACTTTGACATGTTGGATTCCCGGTGCAAAAACTATGACAGATGGGGTGTGCACCGCTATATGTCTGGTGAAAAACCTAGCAAATTATTGAAGCGGGGTTTGAACAGTTTATTTCAAATTAAGCGGTTTCTTTTGTTACCGATGTCATAGTCAATGTGGTAGAAAAGAGTTCTTCCTGATCCGTTGATAGCTACATTTTACTGATACGTTAATTTTAAATATTTTATATTATTGAAAATAATTTGAAGCCATTCGTTATTGCAAAGGGGGTCTATTCTTCCTATTCTTCTATGGCTCTACAACCTCGAGAGGTCTTGGCCTGCCATTTTTGGCTTCCGTGACTTGAATGTACCCGCAACAGGATAGTCAATCCTGCGTAAGGGGGTCTATTAGGGACCTAATAAACTGGAAGCAAGCTGGAACTTTGGAATACACAAAATTGTATAAAATAAGTGAAACCGCCAGTTGAAGAGCTTTTCCGACAGCTAGTTTTTCTGTTACACTTATAATGCTGAATGCTATGCCAATTTATGTCAAGAAACGACAGATTAATATTTAAAATATGATGAATTTTGGAGTCCAAAATGCAACGTTTGAAATCACTTGTTGTGCTCCAACCAGTATCAAAAGTACGACTAGAATTGTTTGAACACGTCAAAAATTAATCGAAAAAATATACAATACATTCTAGGTGTCCAGTCTTTCGTGACCCAATTCACCCAATAAATAAATGGAGACTCCATCAACTTGAAAATAACGTTGTTTTTTAAGTAAAATATTTTAGTTCAAACAAATAAAAATTTAAAATGATTTTTAGTAACGCTACTGTACGATAGATGGCGCTACTTATTGCAGCTTCCGTGGATGCTGCAGAATTCAAACAATAACGATCTTGCGCGTTGCATTTTTATTTTATTTAGTTTATTCGGTTTATTCGTTACTGATTATCTTCAAAATGCTCTCTCTTGGCACCACTTATTCGAAGTTTCATGTTTATAGCTTAATTATCATCCTTCTGAAACATGTGCTCACTCTGGAGTAAGAATCGGAATTTGTCATCATCATCGACACAAATATGAAGGCATCTCTTTTTTTTAGTAAACAAATACATGCCAGTTTTTATTTTAAACGCATTTCGCATTTTGTCTTTTTCTCTTATATTGATCATATCATAAATAGCATCGAGAATAGGGAAGCATGGAACAAACGTTATCAATTATGATCGTAATAATTGCATGATTCTCTATTGTATCAATTTGGATAAAGCACCGGAATTGGCATTGGGAATGAGCGAAAAGGGATTGTAAATCGCACTCCGCTCTAATTGATGTGCTTTTGGGGTACGCGAGGTGGAATTGAATTACTGGCTGCATTAACAACCGTACTGCAATGGTAAGCGCAAGGTCATACGCAACGATCCGATTAAGCTGGGATAAAATATGCAAACGTATCACACCCTCGCCAAACACGGCAAGGATAAGCTGTATGCAGTCGATTATGGGCGATTACGACATAAGGGCTCTGGTACTAATAGTACGGCGAGTGCGGCACTGATCGAACAATATAATTACGATTGGTTTTGGTGCGGTCCGTTTGGCGCGGAAATCTCTGCAGAGCGCTCGGCCTTTTACCATTATTGTGTGATGTGTTTATTTGAATTCTTGATTTCTTTAGCTCTTACAATAATAATAGTGTTTGTTCATACTTAATACATGGCGTAACAAATGGCTTGTCAACGTTGTGGAGGACACGCATTATTGGCGTATTATAAGCTAGCGGATGCGGTACACGATTACCATAGAAGCGTGGGCAAGGATTTCTGGAAACCATCAACCTACGTCCACACGTCACCGATTCGAGGGTTGGGTCGAGATACGTTGGCGATGTTCGCTACAGTCCATTCGGCCAGTAGCCAATACGCACTGGCGAAAAACACGTAAAAGGGCTCATTTTACACATTAATCAGTGCTCGTTTTGGGGAGGCGCGGATCCTTCTCCATGCAGTCTGGGGGGGCAGTTTGGTGGTGTCCACCTGTGCGGTGGGTGGTGGTGGTGGGGCCGTAGCAGAATGGTCCATGTCGCTCACCAAAGCTCGTCACTGCCGTGCTGTTATTTGCCGTGCAGGTAGTAATGCTTGATACCGATCTCTTCCTGTGGCAGCATGCACTCACAGCTAGCATTGATCTGCGGGGGAAAAGAAAGAGTCACGCGGTTAGCAGTGCGCGATAAGCTAATTAAACCGCCACCTACAGTGGCGTTTGCTTTTCGTGTCTACATGTCGTCTGTGTCGCCCTATTTTTACCTGACGGAGGTCCACTTGCTCCCAGCAGTTGTTGGCGTATCCGGATCGCTTCCGACGTGTTATGTACAGGTCCTGTTTTATCTGGCGGCACGAAAATCCTGCCTTGGCACACTTCGGACGGAATGGAATGGAAGAGAAAGGAATGTTCAAAATCAATCATCTTTGCAGGTACGAATGTTCGAATGCTTTGTCTCAATTTCACGTAACCTCTCTCTCACACACACACACACACACACACACACACACACACACACTAATTACCATATTCGGAGTGTTTCGATTGTGCGAGGGACGGCAGCTCTCGGTGACATAGCGGTCGGGCCGATACTCGTACCCATCGTTATTTTCGTTGAGGTGCACTATCTCCACCACGGTCTCACAGGGGGAATACTGTGAGCCGGATCGCTTGACCACATTCGGCTGTTCGGCTTCGGCATCCAGATCCTGCCGGCTGTATTCATCGTACACGGCCCGGTCGCCCGGCATCATCCAGCTTCTCGGCTGCTGCGGTTCCACCACGTTCGTGCCCTCGTATGTGTTGTACACATTTCTTAACCGGGCATCCTCGTCCTCGTAGCCCGCCACGAGTGCCACCGTGAGTGTGACTGAAAATAGAAAAATCTAACCCCCCGTGTCCGGGTCGAGTGCACGGCAAAACGGGGCAGCACCGGATAGAATGTGAATTAGAAATCGGAAGTCCCATCAAGGTATCGTTGACAATGCGTTTCACAATGCGAAAACCTCAGAACCGAAGAATGATTCATTTGCTGAAACGTTTTGAGTGGACACGGGTGCTTATCGGCAAAAAACCGGTTGTCAGCAAAGTTCTTTTTGTCCCATTTGACGTGTTTTTTTGTTGTTGCGTGTGTCCCTGCCCCCGGATGACGTATCGAGTTCGAGCTCTTGATGACCGGAACCACCAGATGTGGTGCCGGTGACCCGATGTGTCACACTCAACTCCTCCCCCCACCCAGTGGCTTGTTTATGTAATAGGCGGATTTCCCAGCATTGCGTGGAAGTACCGATAAGATAGCCGAAGCCGAAGCGTACCAGGTACGGTAAATCGTGCCAAGTTCAGGTGTGTAGTTGTGAAGTTATTGTTACGATTTAGTGCGACACACTTCCGTTGCGTTGCACAGCTGTCCGAGTTCCGGGTATCATCAGATGTGACGCGAGGATACGTGTGCAGAAAACGCTCGCCACAAAAGCATGCACCGTTCCCGGCAGCATACGGTACGGGAACCGTACTGGTACCACCATTCCCCTATCGTGTGGTGCCATACGGTGTGCCTCCAATGCATTCTTGAACACCTGCCCCGCTTTCATGGCGGTCCATGGTTTGGTTTCTGGGGTTTTGGTGGTCGTTATCTGGTGGGGGGAGGGCGTGCGCACGTTGAATGTTACCTTTTAATTATGTTGACCTAACGCGCTTTCGATCCGGCACTTTTCCACCCATTAAGCGGGAACCGGGGGAAGCGCGCGCCGGGTGGTTAGCAAAACTGGTGAAATGGCACTTTATTTGGTCTGTCAATAGAATGACAAATAGAGGAAGCGAAAAGCGAAACCGCTCAACACGACCGACCCACCGTACGCCAACGGTGTGTTGACGTGTTTCCATGGGCGTCTATTGATCGGTCGGATCCGGACGATGCCGTAATTGGAGCACCAATCGAACGTGGCGTTCCCGATTCCATTGATAGGGATGTGTGTTTTCTCTCACAGATTGTACAGTTCTTTTCCTTTTTTTTGTTGGGGGAGGGGGGGGGAAAAGGGGGGGAGGAGGACGGTCATTCTTTACAGTTCATTAAATGAGCAATTCCGCTTCCGCGATTTTTGTGTCCGATAAGATCAGCAATGTTCGCTAATGTTTGGGGTGTGTAATGATAGAAAATTTGCCTTTTCCGAAATGGTCGCTCGTTAAATCGATGGTGTCAATAGCAATTTACCAGTGGCCGGGGGAAAGAAAAAAACTTATCATCACTTCGAGATCTTTTTGCGAGTAAATGAGCGTCAAGTGGTGCAACATCAACATTCACGCCAAAAAACCCAATATTATTATTTCTAATAGTGTGTGTACATTTTTTTCTTCCTTTCGGTAATTCACTGCCCGAAAATCGTCCATTTCCCTACGTCGCTCGGTGTACAAACAGGCCAACCACAACGCGGTAACTGCGTGGGATAGGGCGGAGTGTGCGTGTTTGTACACGAGACGTCACGTGTGTTTGCTGAATGATTTATCCATTTGATGATGTACGGGCGTGTGTACGTTCGCAGGAGCTTTCCGTGTAGTGCGTGCTCGCTGTTGATATGATCAACTAATTTATTCAACACAGATCGACAAAGTGCATCGGTGCACTGCTAAAACATCATCGACTTATTATCCTGCGTATTTGGATGTTGCAATGCATTGACAAGCGTCCCAAGCGATGTAGCCATCAGATCACTCACATCATCACTCAACTGAGCGTGAGCAACGCATCATCGTCCTGGTTATCGATGGTTGTGAGAAGACACACACACACGCAGGGGGAGTCATGCTTAACAGGCTACTTTCAGTTTATTTAGCATGATAGTGGAGTGGATAAAAGTGGTATAATAAATCCATTACTCACCATACATATTTATGGTGTGTGTTGGTGTGTGCCGTACGAGACACGTCGGTCACGTATGATGTGTGTTGGGGATTTTGTTTTCGAATTGGCAAGAGAATTTTAATCTTTGCCAACGTTTCTCACCGAAGCACTGAGGGGGTGTGTGCATTCTGTGGTTGTACGGGGTGTGCTTACTTAAAATTAAAATGCCATGTTTCATCATGTTTGGGTGTCGTGCAAAGAGCTGGTGCCGTTTGATGTGCCATGATAAAGCTATTAATCTGCACCATTGATACGAGCGAACGTAAAATATGCCATTTTAAACTGTTTTTTCCCAGGTAAAAGTGTCGATGTATTTTTGTATGTGTGTGTGTGTGTGTGTGTATTGATCATCATTGGGTGTGATAATTTATTATCCTCATCGTGAGAAATGGGAATTGAGTAGCAAAAAAGTAATGTACATGTTAGCAACTTGTAATGCAGTGTTGATTTAGTAGCTCGTAATTCCATTCACAAATATTTGGTCACAGTTGCAAGATAAGAAGTTTATTTTCTTTTGTGTCGTTGATAATTTAAAGTGGATCCGATGCCTTGGAATATGAACCCTGTTTGGTCAAGTACAGCGGCATCGACAAATTGAATAATTCAAGGGTTTTTCAAAATGAAAAATTGTTTTATCTCAAAGATATTTACTATTTAGAAGTCAAAAATACGATTTCGTCGTATCTGATACATAAAGGCCTGTTATAGGCTAATTATCTTCACAATAGCTTAATAGTTCATCATCGCTACTGGTATTATCGTATATTGCATTGCATGACTGTTTTCGTTTGGCTGGGATAATAAATACCTTAGACAGAAAGAAAAGTAGAAAGAAGAAAATGAATTTACAATGCTTAGATCTCATTCTGGGCCACTTTCGCAGGAGAAAATTAGTAAAATGGCGGAACAAAACGATTAAAGTAAAAAAAACAAATGTTGATATGGTTTCAAATGTGTTTTACAGCCGAGCTTCATAATTTGTTGCTTTCATTACAAAAAAATTGTTGAATTTAAAATACCCTTTAATTACCCGTGTAAAAAAAAGGAAAATAACCGGTAAAAACCTAAAAAAATAAATACCGGACATGAAAGGTACTTCACTGACCGCATGTAATCTACGATTCATAACTTATTCAACAATAACACCTCCACTCTGCACTCTTCGATCATCATCAATAGGCGATTGGGATATATGTTGGCACATCATGTTCAGAGATAAGAATACCTTCTTCGGCGAACTTCATGAATCATTCAAAACGTATCTCTTGTTGGTTGTTAATGTACACGCAACTACTTGTGTTCGGTCAAACCGGTAAAATGATGATGGCTTACGTGACTTACTGATGCCACGCAGCTTAATAGTCAGTCCTCGCAATGGGGGGAACGTTTCGGAAGGTATTTGAAGGCAATTAAATTGGAGTATTGGAGTATAACAGAACGAATGCAGTTGAATAGGATGAAGAGTTGTTAATTTGGCTCAACTGTTAAGTATATTTTGTTTTAGTAAACCGCCATTTTTATTCCATTTTCGTGCAAGTAAATACACTGCTTCGTTAGTGTATAAATAAGGTAATATGGTTTTAAAATAGTAGTTTAGTAGTTTAGCATTATCCAAAATATTCCATCCTTACTAGATACATTTTACTCTCATTAGGGTTTGTAGTAGAGTTGGGAATAATTACTCTTTTCAAAAGAATTGAAACAGAGAGTGAAAGAGTGATTATAAGGAGTTGTATCTTCGACTCACTCTTTAGAGATTTATGAACACATATTACTCTAAATCAGTCCTTTAGTTACTCCTACGCCTCAACTCACTCTCACGCTCTGTGCCGACCAATGTCTAACTCTCCCGAAAAAAAGGCGGAGAAATTAAATTCGAATTATTTGGTCGGCACAGAGAGTGAGAGTAGTGGATTCACGAATCCACTCCGACTCCACGTTTGGAAAACCGACTCCGCCTGCGGAGCTCCGTTCATCTACGGAGTACACCGATCGGCTCCGGGTGCTTCGATTTACTCCGGATCACTCCAGAGCAGCACAGAATATTCGAAATGAGGGGCCGCGATACATATGTGGTACACTATGCAAATCCCGCTTCATTTTGCCCAACACTAAGTAAGAGTCATAAATACTCCTACTGCTGCGTTGAAACTACAAACTCCTTTAGAGAATTAAACTCACGAACTCACTCTTACTTAGCTCTCCTGGTTTGTGGCAATTGTAGTCAAGTGGATGAAGAGGCATTAGTGCAAATTAAAAATTAAGCTGTTAACACTCAACAGATTTCAAAGTAATATGAAGTACAAGCCGCAACACTTGTAACCCATGTCATTTTCTTGTAGTAAAACATTACAGTAGTACAGGGGTAAGTAGTTTAAACTATAAACATATCAATAACCACACGCACACAGTTATATTGTTACACCGTTGTTTGTATGTTGGTTATTAGTCATGCTTTCTGCGTGACATGGCTGGCACAGAAAATGGCCACGCAATGCAGCTAGATTGCAACAGCTCGCAACGATCGATTAAATGCATTTCCTTTCTGCATTTTAACAACAAAACAAAGCAAAAAAAACAGAGGAATCAATCGATCAAAGCGATGCCACACCGTTCCGGTTGTTGAGTAACGTGACCCATTTTCATGGTGGCAACTGTGTTGTTCTGCTGGCCCACCCCCGTTCGAGGCAATTTCGATAGCATCGAATTAGTTTGCCACGCATTGCCAGCAGGTGGAGGTGGGAAAACATTTTAAAATAATGAATACAAAAAAAAAAAAATTGCGGAAACTTCCCACCAACACAGCTACATACCGGTGTTGCAGAAGGCGAAATGCAGAGCTATGCAGAATAAAAATGTTTCAATAAATTGATCAATAAACGGTGCTTTGCTAATTGTTATTTGTTTTCCAC
>AXCM01005723.1:0-18605 GCA_000473375.1 Anopheles culicifacies | reverse complement strand
CACATATAGAAATGAGTTTCTCTTTGTGTAGAAATGTTTGTTATTTTTTCAAGACTGCAACAAGTAAAGACAAGCCTGTATGCTGTTGAGATTTATTTGCTAAGTTAGCTAGGTATATTTCACATTGTTTTACAAAAGACACACAGCCCTTTGCGGTAGGTCAATAACCTCGTGTTGTAATTATGTGGAGCATAGATTTGATGTATGTGTTGTATTGTACTGTTGCCATATAGTTTTAGCTTGTCTGCAGGAATTTGGAACTTGTGAAGCATGCAAACTAAATACACGCATTGAACGTGCGGAATGTCTATTGATAAACAATTGCGCATTTATGTTTATTCCGACACCTTTACCAACACGTGACGGAACTTAGCATAAATTAGCCGGTCACAATCATTCACGCAACTACTCATCCGCATTCACGGGCTGAATGTGTGCAATGAGGTAAGCAATCGATGTACACTACCACTTACACATTTCATCGAGCCACGCACACCAGTTCATATTTTCTTCTAACGTCTGACAAGTTCCTTTGTCCCTTTTGGCACTGGGTGGTTGTATTAGCTAAACATTTACCTTTTGTTCGGTTGCTCGATGAAGCGGTAAAGTTCAGTAACAGCCTACCTTTATTCAGATTCTTCCGAATGTTATTTGTTTGATTCGAATTTAATCCTGCTGAGTCGAAGAATGAAGTCCAATAAATACATCTGGATTTTAATCTCCTTTGGATTATCTGTTACATAGAAGCCGGGTACTCCAGCTTTCTCCAAGGTGGATTGTTGATCTTTTACTTTCTGGTCTAGATGTAACACTAGTTTCATGTCTGTTTCTTTCATATTTTTACCGTGTTTAATTTTCATCAGGGCAACAATGTGTTCTAATTCTTCGGGATCCTGTATTTTGGCCTCCCATTGTTTCACTTCCACTGAAATAAAGAGAATAACATGTATGTTTTGAGATTGAAAACTCTTTACCGTTTCATGCTAACTTACGCTGATGGTCATTCTCTACTTTCTCTCGCACTTGCATCAAATGGGCCTCGGTCACGTGCTGAATCTCCATCAATCCTTTGACAATTTCAAAGATTGTATCGTTTAGTAAGGAGTTGGCTAGACCGGCTAACAGGTCGTATGATATTCTCATCTGATATTGCCTGAGAGAGAAATATTTGTTCACGTATTGCAGTTGATACAACCATTTCATGGAATATACTTACTCGGGCAGATCATTGTGCATTTTCTTCAGATGCTCTAGCAAGAAATAAAGTTTTCTTTGAAGATATTCCTGATTGCTAAATGGATCTGCTATGTTGCCGGTTGGTATTTCGGTATTTTCTTCTACGATTGGTGTACTTTCCATTCTGTTGGTGTTTCAATTGTTTATAAACAACACCAATCTTCATCAGCTGACATGTAAAGGGCACAGTGGAGAAATCATTGGTCAAAATATTTCAAATTAATACTACCCATTTAACAAAATCGTTATCGGACCAACTTTGTAAGCGACAAAGCAACAAACGCTCTTTTAGCATGGAACAAAGCGTCAATGTACCAGAAAATGATACAACTCTACACCTATGTACATAATTATAATATTCTTTAGAAGCTAAAATAGTGGAATGATATTTATGTACTTGTAAAAAGCATTTTCTTTTATCAGCTAGACGTGCATAATTAATGTGCCGCATGTTTTTTAGAGTATCTTACAGCAAAATAGCCCTATTAATTAAGTCTAATAAGATTGTAGGATTTTGCATCATAAAAATGTCCTTGAAATGTTTAAACGCTTCTTTTTTATACCTACAGGACTACATTTCCTGCTGTTTCAAGGTAGAAGATCGTTGAAACTTATTTAGTAAATGTTGCCTGTCTGGCCTAATTGCTTGATATTGTTGGTAGACAATCTTTAACGAGTTATGAGATTGTTGGGTACAAATCTTTGATGCTAGGTACAAAATATGGTTTCCAGTTGTGGTTTCCTATGGGACATACGAAAGGACAAGAATGTACCTCTTGTTGGGATTCTCCATAAATATTCGGGAAAATCGTTAATTGTCATAGGAATTGGTATGTGCAGGTTATTTCCAATATGAACTAGCCCCCTTACTTCAGTCGATAAAGTCAAGCAAACGAGAACGGACGCTTAAGAGATAACATGGAGCTGGTAGAGTGGATAAGTGCGATCGTTGTAACTATAGTGATTAAAATTTCATGGACTCTACGGCAAACTATGGTATCCTTGTACGAACACCAGCCTGGAAATGATGATCACATTCATTCCATCGCACAAGAACTGGCAGAACACGATGAGGCAATTTTAGAACAAACGCGAGAAATAGATCCAGAACATCGCGCTGTTTTCGTAACGTCAACTCCAGTGTTGGTTAATGGGTCGAGCGACATGCATGCTGTAACGATGGAACCGAGTAATTGCTCCGCAATCTTCGAATTAGACCAAGAGTTGGATCAAGTGAATCTTCCTAAAACAGTTAGCAAAAGAAGAAAAAGCTATGAAATTGACCATCAGTTGCTTGCTCAGTTCGATCTCATACAAGTTCCAAAAGCACCCGTGCAACTTTCGCCAGAAACCATGAAAAAATATCAACACATCTACAGCAAACAGCCGACAAATCAGAGGAAACAGTTGCGAATTTAAATAATGGTACTAGAAATGTAAAGACCAAAATAAATTAAAATCTGTTAAACAATCAAGTTATTCAATGACGAAAATTTCCGTGTAGTTTGCAAGTATAATTTTGTTAAGCGAATTCGAAAAGAAATGTTTGGGAAAATTTTGTTGAGCCAAATATTAATTTGTCTGGTGCACGTTTAATCGTGAAAGTTAGTTGGGAGTTCGTATGCTACCAGTACGGTGTGGAAACGCTGCTTAAACTGTAATCGTGAGCTCCGCATGTCGTGCTCAAGGGGTGTAGCGAGAGGCGCCTGCGAACAAAAACGCAGAGAGAATCTCTCAACATGATTCCCATATGAAATTGTAACTTGGGCGGGTTCGGTCGATGTGAGCAAGAGGGTTGTTTTAGTGGAGGGATTTTTGTTTGAATTGAAATTGTTAGCAAAAGTATTTCGGCGACCAACGTGAGCTGCGAAAAACATGTATACGGTATCAAAAGGACCTAGTAAATTGGTGGCAAAAACAAGACGAGGTAAGACCCAGGGATGCAACCGTGTGCAAGTTCAACTGCGGCCAAACAGCTGAGGCAATGTTGTGCAATAGAACTCGTGCCGAAAAGCAACGGAAACAGAATTTAAGTCGATGGCAGCCGTTTAATGTTGTGCTTTCTCATTTGTGACCGCAGGAATACCACAAAACTACGAAAAATACGAACTGTTTCGCGATCTGGGCCGTAAGGAATGTGATATTACGAGTGAATTCAGGTGAGTGGTAGATTCGCAAAAGTTTACATAACAACCCTCTCTAACCAACTGGCCGGGCAAACGTGTGGAACGGCTGATGGAAGGGAGAGCGTCAGCGGGACAAATGCATTGGAACTAAGAACTGTCTCGTGAAGTTTGTTCTTGCGGTGTGCTCTCAGCAAGAATTATGTAATGATCGGAAAAAGCCTACTGATTTTTTTCCGGGTTAGCGTCTATACTTGTGGTTGCGTGTAGTAAGTGCTCAAGAACCGATACGTTTTCGACCAGTTCAAGGTGCTAATTTAATTCACATGTTCACTCAACCAGCGAGCAGCAGGTGAAACTTGCGCTACACGTGGTTTCCATGCTTGGCAATGCTTTTTTTTCATGTCTGAGAGTTGCTGGAACGGATGCCGGTAATCGGTTTCATGGTGCACAGTAAAAACACAACCAAGAATGTGTGCAAGGCTGAGAAATGTTCAACATCCCCTGCCAAGTTGCACCCAGCAGCCGACTGCTTGTCACGTGGTTGTGAGTTGAGAAGAGGGCTAGTTTTTACATAACGTTTTGTGCGGCAAAGCGAACAAACCGTAGCATGGAACATGATTGACGGGATTATTTTTACGTCTGCGACACCGGTCCTGGGATGGATGGGTGGTGTACTTTCTAGAAATATATCTTGCTCTCCGGTTTAGCCGTTTAGCGTCCACTGGATCCATCAATCTTCTGCTTGCTGATGCGGTTACTAAGGGCAACATCTTAAGAGGTTGTTTATGGTGCGGCAAGCATAAGCAAGTGATAAGGAGGAGCTGGAAGTAAAATGAAATGAAATCGTTGATAGATTTGTTTGACAAGGCTGCCGAAGGTGGCCCATTTTGAAGAGTCATGCTTAGAGTATGGACTGTTACAATTATCATGATCGCGATTTGCTTCGTTTTTCCTTGTGGCTGCGTGGTGATGATCATGGTGATGATGATGATCATCAACATCCACAGCAGTGTGTAAGGGTCAAAGCGGTATTGGATTGCACCCAAGGTATTTTTACATCTTCAAACAAAGTACGTGTAAGCGCAATGTAGCTTGTTGTTGGTCGTATTGAAATAGCAGATCTTCATGAGAACACAAAGCCGCCTGTCACTTATTTTGAAAGCCCTGTAACTGAAATTATTTTCCCTATTAGGTGGTATAGTTTTGACTTCTACATACACTCTGCTATCATGTGTGAGGTTTTATGTAAACATAAGATGAAAATGCATACCTTTTCCGCTTATCTTACGTGTCTTATCATCCAGTTTCATATGGCTAGCATTGGCGTACTTGGTTGGTGGTGGGATCGAGACCCTGATTTCGGGATGAACAAATAGCATTGTGTTATCGCCCTGACAGTTGATGCTCTAAGACCTTTAATGTAAAAGCAGAGATACACAAACAAGGATGGTGAAGAAAAAAACGAGTCAATATAAAGCAAAGCTTCTCACATAGCAATATGGGCCGGGTCGGGCCTTCACCATGCATAAAGGAGCTTTTACCCCATTACAAACAAATTCCCTGCATTCCACACTTTCTTTTCCATCAGATGAGTATGATCTGCTCAAGGAAGGGTACGGTGCGTTGCGAAATAAATATTTAATGTTACTTTGTGCGAGTGCGGGTCTCTGAACAAACACTAAGTGCAAGCTATTTGTCTTACATGTCTGTTTTCTTTCCCGTTGCAGTGTGCCTCGACCTGTATTTCAAGCGTCCACAAAATCGGCTGCAGTACAATATCTGAAGGCGCAGCAACAACAACAGCAGCAATCGTATGAACAGAATGTCAGTCCACAGCATGAGGAGCTCATCAAATATATCAATGATTGTACGTATTCCACTGCAGCCAGCCAACCAACCAACCAACAACCCAGATAGTCTTTTAGTCTTTGCACAATAATCCTGCACCAAAGTCAATGTACTTACGTATTGCATACGATAGACCTGCAGGCATTTTGTATATTTTTTGGCATGTAACGGGCCGTTTGGTTGGTAGGATGGTGATAATGGTGAAGAGTAATTAAAATATAAAACATTAATTTACCTAACTTACAGCCTGGAATATGGTCGTAGCCTCTAATCCTTACGATGTACCTGGTTCGCCTGACAGTACGGGTAAGACAAATGCTCAAACTCGGTGATATATTTTCCGCTTCTAACGATCGTGCTCCTTTTTAGGTTCCAATTGCTCGCTATCTTCCAACAGCAGTACGTCCTCCGTATCATCCACATCAAGCACATCGACAGTGTATTACAATGAACCACCCAACCCGCTGCTAGTAGATTTTAAGCCCTTCGACCTAGAGACTTGGTGGGGGAAAAGAATATTTAACAACATTACTAAAAGTCTGTGAATTTACCTCCACTGCTTACCCGTAATCCGTTGTATTTTAAGCGTTTAAACCAATACCTAATTAGTGATCAGAGACTGTCTCATGGCACAAAGCTGTCGTTTGAATCGTAGGCTTTAAAAGAGACGCAATGGGGGCATACGATAACAGGAGGTTGCTTATGGTTGGATGGCAAATATCGGCGGCGAACAACTACTGGAATCACTGTTCATCTCCTGTACTCACGGTAGATACCGTTTTGTTAGTCTTTGTTATGTGTTCTTTCGGCAATATGTTTTATTTCGAAAACGTGCAATTGAAACCCAGGTTAGATTTTACTGTGTAGTTCCTATCGAAGAAGTGTATTCATACGTTTTGTCATGCATCATGATCATTTATTAGTCTATAGCGAATACGAAATGTGAAACCAGTTCAGCTAATTGGCTTGCGAAAGATTGTAACTGCTGTAAACAATTAGTTAGCAGGACTCGCAGGAGAATGTTTCGGTCAGCTTCTTCATTCAATTGTTTTTATTTCGAGTGAACAAGTTCTGTCGTAATGTGCTCTGTAGAAACACACAAATTTATTGCATTGTGCGGAAAAGCCAGTTACTATACATGTCCTCTCGACACTCAAACTACTCTCAGTTATCCAAGTATGTGTTAATAACTTAATTTTTTTGTATTTTTGTTTTTGTTTACACCAAATATACAGTTTCTTGCGTTTACAAACATTTGGAAAGTGCTTTAAAGGACAGACAAAAAGAAACAAACATGTTTGCCAGTTAGGTTAATGTTTGGGAGTATGATAATCACTATTCCGCATAGTCTGATATGGGTAACTGAGAATAGTTTGTAACGAGAGCAACAATAAGCTGAAGGAATTGCTGGTCGATAAGCGGTTGTGTTGAATTTGGAACAAGAGCGGCAGGTTGCAATAGATTAAAACAAGTGCGGCGTAATGCATATACAACGCTGAAAGCAATTGTGTTCGTTAAGCCAGCTGTGGAGAGTATGAAAATATAGAATCACCATATTTGATATAACATTACTGAGCGGTTAATGATGAGAAAGAAATATGATGTTAAGATGGTTCTGCTAACTGAATAGACATATCAGACTGAGATAGGTATAGCTTACGAAATTCAATTTTAGAATGATTAAACCAAAACATAATTATCAAATATATTACTGAGTAGATCAGTTCGTTCTAAGGGAGGCATTAAAAGAAAACAAAGCATCGTCAATATTAGGTAATATTAATCTTTATATTACGAATAGTAGCAAATTTTAGTTTTTCCGTTGAAAATTAAACAGATTAAGTCAGGTAAAGTTTTTAAAAAACCACGTACATTGCTTGATTACATTAAGCTTCTTCGAGTAATTGGCCCATGCGACCGATCTCTTCCACGGTTCCTTTGAGAATGCTATGGGCTTCGTCTTCGGTACGAATAACTGCACGATCGGCTAATATTCCAAGTTGAAGTTTGCCACCGTATGTTAGAAGCGTAATTCCAACGGCGGTAGTGCCAAGATTTGGGATGAAAAAGCTGAGGTTTTTCAGCTCTTTACCCTGAATGCGTGGCAACTGCTGCGGTCCCGGTAGGTTCGAGATCGCCAGTGTGCTGTGTGCGCTTTTGAGAATTTTTCTCAGTATGGCCTCCGGAAAGAGGCAAGTCATTTTAGACATGATCCAATAATTAATCTGTGGAAGGGGAAAAATATAAATTTATATTTCCGTCTCCTAATTATATTTACTGAAGAGAAGAGTATAAGGTTTACTTACCAAATAGTCTGAGGAAGAACGTAATACGTCAGAATAACTCTTAACTGCTATAATGCGCTTGGTAAGTGCATAGTGTCTGTTTGCATCGTTCATCTGTATACCGGGTGTTATAGGTAGCGTCTGAAGCGCTACCGAAAAACGATTATGTAGCCTTAAGTGAGGTGCTGCAAATGAGAGTGAAATTGTAAATGAGCTGCAAGACATTCATGCTAACGAATGATGTACGCACTTTCTTTTTCTATTCTTGCTGGCAGCACAACGGTCAGGTTTTTCGGTGGCTTACTAGTTCGACTAGCAAAGTAAGTATCCAAACTGGACGAGAGTGCAGTGAGGAAGACGTCTGAGAACCTTGTCCCCGGGATGAGCTGCTTAGTGCGTTTAATAATCTCAACCCAATGTGTGCCACTGTTGTGATCTTCCTGTATCCAGCTGACAACCTTTTCATTGGCCATTTCCGATGCATGTATGCAGTTGTTGTCAGCCTGGCGGCGGGAAACATCATGAAAGAAGGCGGGAGCCGTGTAAATTGTCCAGAGAATTCGGGCAAACTTGTCTCGCTGTGCTGTTAGATCTTTCACAGAGGGAAGGCTCTTCCACATGCGTTGGAGCAATGTTTCGCCGACAGCTAGCCGGTGATGATTGGCGGCTTTCTGTTGTTTCAGGATGTAGTTGATGTTCATGACCTTTAGCTTCGAGAGATGCTTCCAACGTGATGGTACCTCCTTATCGACGATCGCTTCCAGTAGCAAACGCATCAACGCTACTCCATCACCTAGCGAGTGGTGTACGCGAAAGAGGATCTATTTGGAAATACAATGAGTAAGAAGAGAGCGTTAGGAAGACGTCGACTGTGATTGTTCACGCGTTTTGAGTGGTACGTACGGGATATTTAAGAACGCGTCGTTCCTCATCAAATAGAGGTTGTTTTCCAACTAGAACCTCCCATGACGAGGTATGTTCCGCCGGGAGATGACGATTGTTAATCTTGCTCAGCAAACTTCGCAATTGGTTTTCCTCGATGAAACGTTGACCATCCGCAAGAGGAATGGTATCCATGTAGCGTATGTAGTCCTCCACTGTTAGCTCAGATTGGTCGGACCAAAAGTAGTAGCCAAGCGCGACGTTGCGTTTCCAGAACATTTTCGGATAGGGCTGATAGTTACGCATCAGTCGCGATGATATTCGTTTGCGCAGTGTCAACAGTATAACAGCGCTGATGGAACCATCGACGGATGTCCAGTCCGTAAAGGGTTCTTCTACGTTTGCCATAATGTTAATCATGCCACGAGAGTTTTGATCCTCTATTGCCCACACAACATCGGCACCGTCCAGTAATCCTTTGAAATGTTTTCCATGGCGGTGTTGCAATATGGTTTGTATTACAATGCGATACATTTGGAAGGTGAGTAGAATGGTGAGCAATAGGGGCGATATCACTAGGAACTCGAGAAACGTAAGGAAGGTATAAACCGTGCGGCGCAAGTCGTCTTTGCTGGCAATCTTCAAATGGCTGTGCTCTTCCTTCCATCGCGCTATTTTGTGCCTCAGGAATAAAAATAATACCAAGCCAGATAGTAGTCCGAACTGTGTGGGCGATAGCAGTAGATCGAGTCGCTCCTCTTGTTGTAACAGTTTCACATTGTTCGTTATTGGCACCGGACCGAAGCGACCATGGGCCGTGAAGTTACGTGCGACAACTTCCCAAAAGGAAACACCCTGGTTAGAGGCCCAGTCGAAGAAGGTGGTCGCTTCATCTACCATTGAAACGCCGGTAGCAGCAACTTATCAGCGAGGGAAAAGAGACTAAGGTTCACACTTTACACAAGTAACGACGAGACACAACTGAACGCCACGAAAACTCACAAAAATGCCGGAATCACTAAGTAATGGTTGCGGTAGCACCGTCCCTACAATCAGTGATTTTTACTGTATCGCGGCACTCACAAAATAAAACTAGGGGTAGGTTACAGCGTGTAAGGATGTTTCGGACCTGGCACGGCACGGTGATATGTTGGTTGTTATCAGGGGACCCGCCGCGGACGAAGTAAGTTGAATGAAATGTTGCTGGTGGGTTTTTATAGCTTTTACAGTCGCACTTTGCTACCGGTAGGCTTTAGGAAACTGTGGACGAAGCTTAAAAAAATGTATATTAAATTATTGGTGTTGCGGCTACATGTCGCTAGCCATTATTGCGACTGCATTTGTGTCGCTTGGTATTTGTTTTTGCTGGTTGTGCATAACTGAAAACGTGTGCCGTAGACAGGAGGACCAAAGCGTTGCGAACTGCGGCAGGAATCCTTATCAATTCTGCGACTATGGCGACGAACAAAGAGAACAATGAAACCATTACAGGTTATGATCTGGTAGAATATGCTACTAAAAGTATTGGCGGTCAAGACAGAGCGGTAGAGAGAGTGAGAAATATAGAGCGAGAGAGTATAAAGATTATTTAAGACAAAGTATTATACACGTGTTATATATTAAGACTGTCAAATGGTATAAAAACTGCGGTAACTTGTTGCATATAGATAAGCTCTAAAAATCAATTATTGCTCCGAGTTGTTGACCTCAGGTTCAATTGTAGATTACTAGGGCACATGTACTCTTAAAACCGCCAGATAATTTGTTTATGTTACGAAATTAAATATAAAAGAACAGGTTAAAGTTTGAGGCTATCATTTAAACCGAGAATATTAATGTCGCTAACAAACAAGAAGGCACAGTTTAATTCAAAATTTTGAATTTACTGCAGCGCCATCTAGCTTGCATTTTACGCCCGTACTCAAGAACGACCAGGCGGCCGCTTTAGGCAGGAACAATGCAGCGTGCTATTACGCATCGTACCTGGTTTCGATGGCATTTGCCTGTGCTGAAGTTCGGAAGTGGCAACATTGGACATTCCACTCAGGCAGCTGGTGAAATGGCGGAAGAAACGTGGACAAATATGAAACACGTGCCAGCACTGTGCGTCTGCCATTGCCGCACGAGGTTTAGTGTTAACACATTGTTTATTTTCCGTTAACGCGAGTTCCCCAACGAAGCTTGAATGGTACGGCCTTTATCGAGTCAGTTGACGAAATACGTACCAATCCTCGCTGCCAAGCCACGATCAAGCCTCCCGTGCTGCTAAGAAAATAAAAAAGACGCACACAAAAAAAAAAAAACAAAACAAATATATTCCCTTTCCCGTGGGTCCCACTGATTACGTTGCTCAGTTAAACATTTTCGCTGCACGTTTCCTTTCGGATTAACGAACTGGTGTGAGGAAACTGTGGTGGAAGGATGGGAATTTATTTTCGCCCACAATTACGATACCATTGGTCAACGGAAAATGCGTGCGGTCGGTTTTGTTTGGGGATGGAGGAAACCTGCGCCATGCGGTTTCCCACACACCCTGCCGTGTACATAAACTACGCGCGTACGTGTACTACGCGGTGTACGCAACGGGTGCAGTGGAGTCGAGGCGCTAAATACGCGCGTCCATCGTCCGCTAGATCGTTAAATAAATCGTACATCCCTCCGACTTTACGCAGTGTGCTCACTGCCCGTTCGTCCTCGTGTCTCTAACTCCTAAGCGATCGTGTGCATATTTTCATCTTGCCCGTAACCCGTCCGTCTTCTACCGGGTTGAAACGACTCTGCTAGGTTGGCGATCGCGCTAGACGATCATATTTGTTGGTGTAGTGGGTTTTGAAACGATCGTGCACGACTGGAAGCTGTGTTGTTTTTGTTATTCTTAATTTTTTATTATACACAATAGATTTGCTGGCGGGTCCGCGGTTGGAGGGTGGTCGGAAAGGGTACACGCTGACGCGAGATGCTGAACAGGTACATCCGTGTGCAAGCAAAACGCAACGGAAAATTTGTGACAGAATTTGTATCCTTTTCTATTTGAGCATTTTATTTCGATCCTTTGTTAGATGAATAAATTTATGCGCCGTGTCAAGAAAAAAAAATCCTTTCAACAATTTACAGAAAAAAGGTTGAACAAAATAATAAAAACACTGGCATTGGGTGAGTGTACGTAGTCGTACATCAGGATAGAGTTTCCTGGGTACAGTTTACATGGCCCCGTATCAGCTCGCCACCACTGCTCACGGTGAGTAAGGTGATGAGAGCGAAATACGATCGAGTAACATCATTTGTTTATAATCAATTTTTCAGTTTTGTATACAACGGTGAAATGCGTTGTCGAAGTCCAGCCCTCGGGTCTGCACCACCATTAGGATCTTTGCTTCTCACGTGCACACCTCAGGACCGGCCGTGTGGCATTAAGACTCCAAACGTTCCACTGCTGTGCTGTGTGCGTGTGTGTCTGCTGGAATTGTATTAATTCCATCCGTTCACGGTAGACGGGTGTGTGTGTGTGGGGGACGGGGGACGGGAAGAATGGTGTGAAATATTTTTATAAATCGTGGCTAATATTAGTGTAGCGTTCCCGTCTACGCTGTCAGTCCCGTGCGTATGGCTTCCAGTGCGTGGGGAAGTGGAGCAAATGGGCCAAAACTGTCCATGCAGGGTTCAATACATTATTTACAATATGCTAGCTGATGTGGAACGAGTGTAAGGAGCGCTCGAAATGGTTTAGGGCAGTGGAAATAATTTTCCTGGGGCATGGGAAAAAAAAACAACCGAAAAACATAACAGATTCAAACCATTTGTCTGGAAGGGCGCTGTAATTCATGCAGGAGCGATTATTTAAACTTTTGTGGATTTTATTGTATTTATATTAGCAGTAGTAAATATAATCTCATCGTTTACGCGGTAGCTTATGTCATGATTAGAGCAGCATAACACGCTTCTATGCCAGGCGAGAGCGTATTCGGCTAAGATTGTACGATTTACTTTGGTTTTTGTTCCTATCTAACAGCTATCTAATATCATATTGCATAATTTGTCGTATTTGTAATTGTCGCCAAATCTACCCATTAATTCGAAGATAGCATTTTCTGGCGCTTTACCCAGCACAGAATGTTCACCCAAGCGAAGGCACAGGAACCCACGTAGACGACGCGGAATTTTGGTGGCACGAGCACAAAGTTGAGCGTTTGGGCCGGTATCCAAAACAGGCAGGATCGGGCAAAGGTGGGCACAAACTTTTGGCGGCACTCTTCGGTGATTGATGATTGTTGTTCCATTAGGGACATTCCTGATGAAAGATGAAAGGAGGAAGACCACAATATCAACACACCGATGATATGGTCAAACTGACCAAAAAAAAAACAAAAACTGTCATACAAACCGGTAAAGAATATAACCAGCAAGGGAGGAGTTAGCACAAACTGATCCAGCAGCAATTTTTTCACGATAATACGTTTGGCAGTGCCGGGGAAGGTTCGATCTAACCATCGGTACCTGCAAAGGCATCGGTAAATATGAAAGCAAACATGCGATCGTTTGGCGCATTAATAATTGATTAACGGGAAAGGATATTCCTTGCCGATCCTTGCCGAAAGCAGCACCAACAGCTCATTATCACAGAAAAGTGTTATAAATCACCCAACATAAAATTTACCTTCGACGAGCAAACGGTCCCGCAAACATTTCCTTGATCCTCGTTTGTGCGGAAATGATTGGCAAGCAAATGGCATAATGAAAGGCGCACGAAGCATGATGGATGAAAATTCGAGTTCTATTGTTTGTTCTGCGCCACGTGACAGAGGAGATAATGAACGAACGCATGCAGGGTTTAGTTAGTTCGGCACGAAAACCAAAAAAAGTATGTGAAAAGGAAAAAACGAGTTCATTTGGAATATAAAAAAGGTGATGAGAAAAGAAATGTTTGATTAAAAAAGTGCATTTTGACGTTGCGTTTTCCAATGTTCCAAAAGTTTGGAAATACATCTTTGGTGCAGGTTGGACATACACCGAGCACTCACCAGTTGTACAGTATTGGAGAGTAGATGAATGTTCCCATAACGGCGTACCGTGCCAGCGTAGATCGATCGATATCTTGAGGTGGGTCAGTCTAAAAGTAAACGGCAAGGATAAAAGCGTTAATAGGTTGAACTTTAATCGGCTGCCTTCGTTAATACGCACCAAGAATTTTCGCGTAATGGTTTGTTGCGAAAATTCGGCACCAACGTACAGTGTGCCATACACGAGTCCATTTCCCGCCAAAGGATGCTTCGTAAAGAAGCGACCGAAAGCTTTCAGCATCGTTGCCATGGCAGCTAGCTTTATTGGACAGCGTATCGGGCCCGAACCGCGGCTGCCAGCTAGCTGCACCTACGCTAGTGGGGAAAAAAATCAATGAAATCAAGCTTAATACGAGATGTTGGTGGTTTGCTTTTGTTCGATTATATTAACTTACGTTCAGATTTTCTACCCTCGCTCACGAACCGATTCGGATCGATGGCAGAAAGCACAATTTCGGTCGGTTTTACTAAAAACCTTTCCGGCAGGAGAACTCTTGTTGACTAAGTTGACCCTTTTGTGTTGTTGAATTATCACAACCTCACCATGCTCGATGGATGGATCGATGCCCAGCAATTCGTGGCGTTATCTCGTTACTTCCGAAACACCTAAGGATGGGTTGGAAGAAAGTTCTAGTATTAGACAATTGAAGGAAATAGTATTTTGTACGTTTGATTTATGCAACGTGACTGCACCGATTTACTGTACCGTAGAAATTGATTGCGGGAACTTCACACAAACACTCCACCAAGCGTGCGATGCCGTTCATGCGCAATACGCATCAGGCAGCATGTTTTTCGGATATTTCTATCACAACGTCAACGTTGGGGTTTGACGTTTCCCGACGGTTTTGTTGCGACACTGTCACGCATTACGTAAAAAAAAAAGACAGTCCGTTTAACGGGTGAAGTACCAGCTTACCTTTGAAGCCGCTGTTGTTTTGTGATGCTCGAATTTGAATGGGTCGACCAACAGCTAGCTGTGGTGTCGGTTGAACGACTGAACGACGATACAGCGCGTGCTCCGGGTTGGACAGGGACAAAAAAAAAGAAAACCAACGCTCGGTCAAGTAATCACCGTCAATTGATACTAATAAACTCACCACGATCGTTTTAAATTGAAATCGACCGAATGTTATCGGACGGTGGAGACGGATGGTACCGGATGAGCATGAGACAACACCCCTCCGGCGAAGAGATGCTTTTAATTGGAAACGCATTCGATGGGTGTTATTTTTGCGATTCAATTCAATAACACAGATGAGCACAGAGAAATGGAAAAAAAAAGATTCGAATGTGCTTTACTCGAAATTTGATGAATAGTTCAATAAGAAGTACCTAAGTGCACGTTTGACTACAAAGTCATTGCTGGTGATCATCTTTTTGCAGCATAAAGCCCCTTGTATGTATATGTGTACACTTTGGTAGTTTCGTTAGAACGTTGGTGTGGTTCGATTGCTCAACCGCTCCCGTTCTGGCCATTCGCGTACACATTGATTGTGCTGGTGCTCGTTCCTTTCGCGCTCAACAACGTTGCAGTTGTTGCTCCATGTGTTGCGTTCGACGTACGGTGCGCGGTGCAGTTAACGACATTAACAAGCGCCTCGGCCCACGCATCGTCGTACGCGACTGTTATTCTTGTTTTGGCACGGGGTCATGATGGTGAGCGGTGAGTGTTTGCGGCACTTGGATCGCACAACGCTTGGTGCAGTAGCTGCAGCCACTGTCCGCCCTACAGCGATGGCGCCAGATCGCCAGATGATCGTTCGATGACATTCGATGGAAATGTTCTCGCAGCCGTTGTGCGTAAACACGTGGCTAATAACGGGTGAAGCATGTGATGCGTGGGTCTTTGAAACATATTAAAAACATATTGCAAATATAATAAGAGGAACTCTCTTTTAGTCGATTTTATAGCACATATTATAGCACTGTTTGGAGCTCCAATTTCTTATTGGTTCTTTGCATTATAAGTCGATTCTTGTTGAATTGGACCAGAGATGAGAATAACTACACTTTCTCATTGGGTTTCGCATCTTTTAACAACCCGTTAGGAGTTGTTTCAATTAATCTTACTCTGAAGAAGGGGAGAGTCGAATCACAAAATAGTTGTAAAACCATTATCTAAGATATAGGAGATATTAAGAGTATATCTCCTTGGAAAGATTTAAATCACTTCCTCACTCTTATTCTTTTTACACAACACTACTTTGAACCATCAAGGAGGATGAAACTCGTGAATTATTAACTACGGTAAGAAAGCTACGTGTAAGCAGTTAATATTTCTGCATGTTTAGTTCCACTATGGTTGTCGGTGGCGGCTCCATGACATCATTGAGTGTGACAGTGGTTAGTGCACTACACAATCCCTCCCTTCCGCCCCAACAACGAGGTAGTGCGGTGGTCTCTTTGAACCTTATGTCACGTACACGACGCCGAGGATAAAAGACGATGTGGCGGTCGCCATCGCACAGCCAGGCGCTAGGCGCTTCTGACCACCCGAAAAGGCACCTGGACGCAAATGATCGTAATGAGCACGAGCATTGAATTTCCTCTCCGTATGGTGTTGGCAAATAAAATAAATGGAAGATTGATATGTTTTCATTCCCAACAGCGCACACGGAGCGTACGAAAACAAACAGATATAGATGACTAAATACACTGCGGAGAAGCCTTAGCTGGTGGTCATCAATTCCATTTGGCATTGAGGGTGAAGAGCTTTCGACGCGAAGAGGTTACCCTGTACCAGGCAATAGTGTTTCTTCTGCACACTGGACGGGTATGCATTTTTTATTGTTTTCGTACTTGTTTGTAGGTTCAGCTCACATTCGTTGCAAGGAATGATTAGCGATATTCTTCAACAGCAGCAGCATGTACGTGGGGCATGTAGGTGCTTACAAACGAGAGCGTTTTTAATGTACCAGGAGAAGATGGTGGAGGTGGACACAACAAACGGTGATTATGAGAAACGTCCGGGTGTCCGTGTGAGGCGAAACCTCAGAAGGTCCATAATTTCCCATATCCGATCGGTGGAGTACGTTGGGTAGAAGTAAACCGATTCGTGTTCCTGATCGTGCGGTAGAAACACTGGAAAGCAAAACGGAAGACCCAACGAGCCAGCTCGGCCAGCGCACGGTGCTCGGATTCTGGTCGAGGAATGGCAGGCGCTCCATTACGTGAAACAGTCGAAGCGCAGCATTACCATACTAATCAAGCATCACGGGAAGCATAGCAGCGTGTGGTTTGTTGGCAGAATCGGGAAAATACTCATACTGCTGCGGTTGAGGAGGCAATCTTAAAGAAAAGTACTTCCGGTCGCCACCGTCCGGCAGTGAAACCATGATTAAGGTCGAAATCCTGACTCATCGATTCACCTTCTTATGGTTCCAGGGTGGAGGATACCTGGCTGTGAGGAGAAGGGGAGGGGTGAAGGGGGCAGAGGGCAAAAACACACACACACACGAACAAGCCGTCATGATGTTTCAAAGATAGCTGCTACATTATACGTTGAACCCATTGAAAACAATTTAAGCGTAATTGAAATTCACACACAATGGCTGTAAGTGCATAATTATAATTTATTCACGAAACGAGAAGACGACAGACGCAACACGCCTTCGAAGCGGAGGCGCGCCACAAAAATGGCACCAATGCACACCGATGGATGCTGCAAACTATGTATTTCTTTCTTGACGTCGACTTCGCGGCTTAATGCGTTCTGCTACGTTTGTCTACAGGCCGCCAGTGGAGTGGACCGGGCAGTGTATAATATGTTGCAAAATGGGGCTGCGTCATCGGGCTGACGACGGGAGGATCAGCAAAAGAACCGGAGCACGGATGCGGACTGCATTTCAATTTCATTGTGGTCCTTTTTGTGTCCTTGGTTGCTCCGAAGGGTACGACGTAACAGCGAGAACGAGACCAGTAGAGCCGGTTGAAGATCGTTCGATTCTGCGCACCACACCGGTCGCTAGGGTTGTGATTTGCGCAATGCCTTCCACCCAGGAAGCAAGTCAGATATTCGCTTTCCGGTGTTGACTTCCTTTTGATTTTATGCACGGTACACGCCATTTTGGGTACCGGCACACAATGACCAAGCACAGACACACGCGCGCGTTCGATTGGTACGCGCAATCACACTGCAGAGATGCACTTGCATCGGTCAGGTTAGGCATCGATAATTGGCATGCATAACGATTGGCTTCAATGACGGGGGGCGGTCGCGTGAGTCGATTTTTCAACCTTTCGATGCCACCAAGCGGCGAACTCTTCACTGGCGTTTATGTATGCGTTGCGTGTCGCATGTGTGTTGAAACACAAAATTTACACAAAAAGGAAGTCAATTATTGATTATGCCCGCTTCTAGCGAACGCGTTCGTTCTATGATGCAACAATGGGCGAACACCCGAACATGCATCACCATAAAGAATTTCCAACTTCCTACAGTATGCAACTGGCGCCAACGTCTGATCGGCGATAAAAGCGATGATGGGCAAACGAGCTCATTGAACTTATCAGTTTGACACTTCTTGATGGAGTTTTGCTGTAAAAGATTCGTCTCATCTCACGGGGGCTGGAGTCAATTTCCTTGTCAAGGTACGCACTGTGTAGATAATTGTCTCAAATTAAACCGATAACAGCACCGGCGAGCTGTTGAGTGCAGGAAAAGTGGTAGAAAATGTGTTTCCACGCTTATCCGTCGTTCCGAATGTGAGTGCCACGGAAACGCCACGTTAAGTCGGACCGATAAGGCAGGTTAGAAGAAAATTATCCTAAGAGCAAATGGCAAAAACGGTATCAATGGCAAATGCAGAACGAGGTAGCAAACAAAACTGCAGAAGCTGACGTCTCCGTGTCTCCGTACGGTAGAGGGGTGTAGAGTCCCTCCTGTCCGGGTCATGTTGCACACGCACCTATGTGTGTGGAAGGCCACACTCTCGTCTGCAACTACGCCCAGACGGTTGATGAAGAACGATGGGGCGAACGAAAAAAAAAAAAAAACACGACAACAGAGAGGGAGAAAGAGAGCATAAAAATTATTACGCTCGATTAGACATCATTCACTTAATTATCCAACCGGAGTGCTGAGTCCCGGGTGTTGACCATCGTCCATCTCTTGGGGGGGAAAAGCTTACACAGATGATCGTTCTCGACTCCCGTCGACCGTTCGAGAT